>JAHBCN010020158.1:0-15269 GCA_019359885.1 Listronotus oregonensis
ATATATATATATATATATATATATATATATATATATATATATATATATATATATTAAAAACAACATCCCCTTAAAATAAAACCAAGGGGTCACATGTTTAAATTTAGAAATTTTAAAAAATTTAAAATAAGACAGTTTTCTTTTTTTTCCAGAGCCCATTGCTTTCTAAAAACCAGGTTTTTTTTTTTTTAAAAATAAAGCACCCTAAAACCCGGGAAGATTATGTATTTTAAAATATTTAAAAGTGTGGAGGGGTCTTTTTCCAAAAACAAGAAAAATCCCCAAAGCTGTAAAAAATCTGTACATTTTTCTTTTTGTGGGGAAATTCTTGGGGTCTTCGCTTTTCGAGCAAAAAAAAAATGTATTACATTCCGACGTGGGAACCCGCTGAAAATTCCCCCCCCCAAAAGTCTCAAAATGATTTTCCGGGAATATCCTTGCCAAAATAGGAAATGCACTAGTGTCATAAATTTTTTTGTTTTTTAAAATTTTTGGGACGTATTTTAAAAAAAAAAAAGTACATTTAAAACTGGGCATTCTAAGTTTTAAATTATTGTGCGTTGAAAAGCATTTCAATAGATGTTTTTTGGATTCACGTGTTTTCTATCCCTTTCTAGAACTCGGAAAGGGTTTAAAAAATGCCGATGTGCAAAACAACTTTTTATTAAAACGCAAGAAAGATAGAAAAAAAAAATTTCTGGGATCATTGCACACTTGCTAAGGTCTCATTATAAAAAATGTTAATAACAAATTATTTTTTCAAAAATAGTAGTAATTTAATAAGAAAATTAAGAAAAACATTTTGACCGCTTTTTTAATATTCCAGAAAAATCAGAATGGACCCAAACCTATATCAATGATAGGTACGGATTTTTCATTCCGATAAACTTTGATTAAAAATGTACATTATTGCCCGAGTAATGGAACAATTCGTCCGCCCACTTATAAGTGAATCCATGAAAAATGAGGAGATTTTTGGGTTCTGTTATCTCGAGAACTATCGTCTTTTCAAAAAATATAAATACCATTTTTGTAGATTACAAGGATCTTCATTTTTGTTTTAATAAAAATTCTCCAGTTTGCATATTTTGGTAGATATTAGCGGAAACCCATTTTGGGTCTTAAGGGTCATTTTTAGCCCTTTCCCATTTGTTAATGTTGATAAACTTTTTTCGCAGAAAGCATCCCCAAAGACCTAAAATTGCACTACAAGGGAAAACTGAATAGATTTATTTACAGCTTTGTCCCTTTATTTAATATATTATAATGGTATTAAAATTTTGGAAAAAATCCAATAGCAGCTTAAAAAATGTAATCACTTACAGTTGGCATAGCTGTTTTGAAACTGTGATGTGTAGGAAAAGCCGATTGTGAGACCTTAGTTATATTATTTTATTTTAAGTGTCACCAACTGATATTTAAATAAAGGTTTTACTACTTTGACATTAATTCAAAATTCAAATCCCTTTTAAAGCTGCCTGTATAATATCCGGTACGTTAATATTTAGAAAAGTGGAAAACAAAAAATTATTAATTTTATCAGCATCCCAAAAAACGGCTTGGTATATAAAATTTTTAAAATAAACATATATGTTAAGGTTATTTAAAGATTTTTTGACCTACTTCTTATCCCGGTAAAGATTATGTTTGTAAATTGCCTTTTTATTTTATTTATAATAAATTTATTGACAAAATTATACATGTCTTTGTATTCTAAAAAAAACTGAGAATATTTAGTTTTTTTATATGAAAAATTATTTATTGCTTTCTTTTATCGTAACTTTAATGGTATCCGTTACCTAATGCTTATGTTTTTTTTGCCCTAATTTTATTGCCCAAAGCAGACTCCACCAGTCCCACTAAAGAAGCTTTATTATAGTAATAGAAATGTTTTCTATCAAAAATGGTGTTAAGGTTGTGCTACGTTAGGGCCATTTTGTTGGTATGAGTAGAAGACATTCACGCAACTGATTGGCGTTATAGACCTCATCGTTATTGTTTTTTTTCTTCCACAGAAGTTTCGTCTTGAAATTAGTGAAAACTTAATTTTACTTAAATAAACAAAATAAAATAAAAACCAAATATCCTGATTCAAAGCACATTTTTATAAATAAGCCAACTTATTTTTATAGTTACTAGGATAAAGATTTATATTTACACCATTTATTTATTATGGCCTTTGGCGTTTAGCCCAAATTTTAAATGAGTATTCTTTAAGTGTTAAAAAAACCGTTTCTTGCCTAACAGAAATAAAAGGTATTTTACTTTAAAATTGTAGCACCACTTTCGCCGCAAATAAAAATACAGCACGGTTAACTTAAGATCTTGCCAAGAATTTCCCAAAAGCTTTCAAATTTTGAGAAAAGAAAAAATTATACAGTTGCTAAACTTTTCTATCATTCGAATAAACCGAAACGAGAAAGACGTCTCATTTCAATTTTAAAAAACTTTAAGTGGAGAAGATGTTAGTCGAAAAGTTTTAAGAAAATTATTTGCAAAAATTTAGTTAGGCGGGAAATACTTTTTAAAATTTTCTCTGCGGGTTCGTAACAAATATTACTTCCAAAGCAGCCGCTTTCCAATGGCAATTTCCATATTCACCATACTTTTAAGTTGGTATTTAGGAATCTCGCCCAGACGACAGATGCATGAACCATCCAGATTTTACAAAATTTAGAATTAAGCATATCCAAAAATATATCTATCTAACAGCACTTGTTAGGTTATGACATAACAGAAACTTTAAACCAGTTTTAAAACCTATTAACATGATCTTATGCTTTTTGAAATAGTTTAACCCAATAAATTAATTATGTGCTAAATGGATTATCTTAATGTTAAAATGTTTCCTTATTATTTTCTTGATTTTTTTATTATATTATAATTTCATTGGCTCTCTCTGTGGTAGAGAACTCTTACGGGTTTAAAAAAAGTAATATAAAAAGATAATGTAAAATCCTAAAACCACAAATTATAACCAATTAAAAATATATATGTATATATTATATATATATATATATAAAATATATATATATATATATATATATATATATATATATATATATATATATATAAATATATATATATATATATATATATATATATATATATATATATATATATATATATATATATATATATATATATATATATATATTTTAAAAAAAAAGTTTTTGATCGAATACGGCGGTCCTTAAAAAAAAAAAAAAATTTACTTTTAAACCCCGTTTTTTTTAAATTTTGAATTTTTCCCAAAAAAAAAATTTCAATTTAATTTTAAAAGTTTGGGGGAAAATTTTTTTAACGATTGCCTTAAAAGAAAACAATAATTTATTACTTAACAAAATATTTTTTTTAATATTTTTAATCACTTAAAAAAAATAATTTTAAAATCAAAAATTTTAATTCACTTAATCACAAGTTAAAATTGAAAAAAACTGAGGAAAAAAACTCGATTAGTTTTTAAATTGTATTTTTTCCCCGATTAAACACAGATTAAAAGTAAAAAGTAAAAAAGCAAAAAAAAAACCCCAGACGCAAATTGGAATTGTCTCAAATTTTGGGAGGGAGGTGATGAAAAAACCATTGAGACAGAGCGGTATTAAAAATTCCCAAAGAAGCATATCACCTACCCGACTTCAAATAATAAACAAATGATCAGGTCCATCCATAAATTCCCGTCCCATGTTAAGGGTAAAGGGGGGAAAAAACAAGATGTGACACTATGTAATTGAGTGGCAAAAAAACATAAGTTTTCGGGACATCACCTCCTTGTTCATCTTTACTTGTTTTGGGGGTTTCCCAAACGAAAATTATAACACAGAAAAGTTTTAGTTTTAGCGGGAAAATTTCTTAAAGATTTTAACTTGGATGCAAATTTAAAGGATAGGCCTTGTAATAGTTAAAATTTAGGCCATGCCCCAACCTTCGCGATGCTTTCGGGCACTTTATTTAAAATGTAGGAGCAGTGCATGGCTATAAAAAATTACCAATAAAACATATAATATTATTATAGGAAAAAACAAAAAAAAAAATTTGGGTTTCTCTGTAGGAACAAAATTTTTATTTACTTTTTTACATCAAACGAATTACAATAATAAAATTTTTTGGGTAACAACATTTTTCCCTGAAGAAAAAAAAAACAACATTTAAAGCCTCTTTTCGGGTTTGGTTTTTAATTTTAGAAAAAATTTTATTACTCACAAAAATTCCACCTTTTAACCTTTTTCCATATTTCACAATGTCACCCCCAGTTGTGACGGACTTTTAAAAAAAAGTTTTGAAAACGCAGAAAAATTCAAACTCCCAGAACATCATTCAAATTTAAAAAAAGCAACAACAAAAAATAAATAACTGTTTTTCTTTACACCCCCCCCAGAGAGGAACAATGGCAGGAATTGTTCATGTAACAAACAACCCCGGGAGACATTTTTTTAAGGGTGGGGTTTGTTTCCTTTTTTATTGTGCCCCATCAACTTCAGGAATAAATTTGAATTTTGTCTTTATTTCATTAATCTCATTTAAAAGAAATACAAAAAGATACCTAAATAATATTATAAAAAAAACTTTAAAAACCTCTTTTTTAGGTTTAGTTTATATCTTTAGAAAAAAGTTTTTACTCAAATAATTACAACATCTACAACTTTTTTTAGAACCACACCCCTGTCAGTTGACAGCTGGGCATTGTAAACTTTTAAAAAATTTTGTAGATAACCGGCAAAATTCAAACTCCCAGAACATCATTCAAATTTAAGAAAAGAAAACCACTAAAATAAATGAGAAATTTTTTCTTAACAAAAAATAATAATAATTATTTTTTGAAACAGTTCAATTCAAATTATTTTGCATACATAAAAAAATATAAAAAAAAATATTTTAATTAAAATATATAATGTTATCTATAAGGAAAGGGGCTACAAAACCCTTTTTTCCTTTATGAAGTATGCCCAGTATACCCTAGTAAATCAGGGAATTTTTCTTATTTTATTAGTTTATTTAAAAACATGTTTTAAAAATCGCTGAAAACTGATTAAAAAAAAATTAAGGAAAAACACTTTAAAAATTGGGTTCCCAAAAATGCTAAATGCGATTTGTGGGTGAAGCGGTTGGACGAGGTGATGGTCAGTTTCAAAGAATTGATAATTTTTAAAAAATACATATATATATATATATATATATATATATATATATATATATATATATATATATATATATATATATATATATATTTATTAACTTTATTTTTTAAAAAAAATTTGGGCCAACCCAAACCAAAAAAATTAAGAATCTATCAGTTGTAAAAAAAAACTAGGATAAGGTAAATATTTAATTAATTTTAAATATAATTTGGCCCTAACCTCAAATAAAAAGTTTGTCTTAGGTAAAGTCACTAGAACTTCCATGGAATTTAAATTTTTTTTTTTGTAATTACTTTTACTTTTTAAAAACCAAATAGAATGTTCTACTTGACATCCCGAAATTTTTAATATTTTGAACCCCTTTAACTAGTTCGGCTTTTTTTCCTCCCCGGGGGGATTTTATATTTGAACCCGGGTCGTAACTATCACAATTGTGGGCTTCTACGGTAGGCTGACTAATGAGGCACCATTAATTTTTTTTTTTATTTTAAATTTTACTGATGTTAAATTTAAATATGTTTTACCCCCCAAAAATTTATAAAAAATGGCTGAAACTTTTTAAATTTTCGGGATTTTTACAAGAGGACGCTTGCGCTAGAACCCCTGAAAAAGGGTTTTTTGACACAGATCCCCCGGAAAAAATTTATTTTTTTGAGTAAAGCAAAAATTGCATCTTTCTATTTACATATTGATTTGGTAATAAAATAACCGATTTGCGCCCAAAAGATAGCAAATTGAGAGGCAGGTATCGTTTGGACTAAGATTTGGAGCCAATTTTTTTAGGGTTGCCGTACATTGTCCCCAAAAGATGCCAGACGGTAAAAGCAAAAATTTAAAAAAAAAAATGTAACTTGGTTGAATTTTGTACCCTAAAATTTTTTAAAATTGGTTAATGGTGGGTTTCGGGTGTCGAGGCTTGAGACCCTTTGGCCTATGACGATTGTTCGGGCAAAATGTTTACCATTACCTGTTTTTAAAACCACCACAGAGGGGTATATACCTGAAAAAAAGATTCCAAAAGTTTGCCCCTGCTATTTTACAGTTTTCTTTAGACTCATCACATACCTGAAAATTTTCTGAAATGTTTTTAAATTTTTTTGTTGATTTTAGGAAAAAAAATTTTAATTTTTATTTTTATAAATAATTTTAAAGGGTGTTTTATTTAAATGGTTTTAAATCTAAAAAATTTCAAAATACGCGACGTTACATCAACGCAAAAGGGATCAACAAAAATGTAACCATCTATGACAAAAGGGCAAAAGGGATCAAAAAAAAATAAAATGAATGTGACGTAATTTATGAACGAACCCTTATTTTATTATGATATTTTAGAACATAACATTAGCTTTTTTAAAAAGTACACACAAAAGTCCCCTACTTTCCAAAAGTATAGCGCTGATGTATATTTATTTTTCCTATAAAAATGCATATCCATTAAAAGTTTAAAAATAGCTCATATAAAAAGTATCTTATAAAGCAGAAAGCTACTTAATTAGAATCGCACAGGAAAAAAATTTAAGGTAAGCCGTTTAATTTTTTAAAAGAAAAAATTTTAAAGTTTTTTAAAAAAAACCTATGTTACAAAAAAAAATAACACTAAATAAAAATAGAAAGTCAAAAAAATTTTATAAATACGAAAAATATTGCTATTGAAAAAAACCTTAAAACCTGATTATAACTTTTATAAAAACAAAGTAAGTTCTTAAACATAAATTGCATATAAACATTTAAAAAAAATCTGTATCCAGTCCTGTAAAACACGCGGAGGACGGCATCACTAGTTTTACACTTCGCTTCGTTCGAATTGAATTTTAATGTCATCGGGTGTTCCGGAAATGGACTGTTTATTCTAAGGCGATTTCGCCCAAACTACGCCCTCAATTACACAAAATTATGAATTTCAAGCGCGAATCCGGACTTGATTCGATTTTGTTCACTCACGAGGCAAAGAGTGTAGGTAATATCGGACTTCGTTATTTCTTCATAAAATCAGGTTAATTTCGATTTCGCAAAACTTCTAAAATATATAGTAAATTGTATGATAGTAAAAGTTAACGATATTTTTTCGTTTTTTAAAAATATGTTGTTTAATAGTACAGGGTTTTTGATTATATTTACGTGGCATCTGGAGCCATTATTGTTGAAGATAAAAAATGTTTTATATAAAAATTGTGGGTTTTTTTTTCATACTATCTTTTAAAATTATCAGTAATAAAATATGGCATTAAAAATTGAAAAATATAGGCAAATTCAAATTTTTTAAATGGAACACTCTTTATATTATACGCTTCAACGAAAGATATTTTTCTTTCTGATTTCAGAAATATATACATTGATGATATCTGGGTGAACCTTTTTTAAGAAATATAAATAAATTTTAAAAGAACCGTATTAGTATAAAAGAAAGCCATGAAAATAATAAAATTGTTATACTAAATATGACGTGGGATATTGTAAAGTTAAAGTTAATTATTTTAACTATTGGGAATAATTTATATTCCTTTTTGTCGATGGTCCTTTCAGAACAACAACAAATCGATATTGTCTTCTTCATGGCAACAGTAATGACAACAGTGCAAAGGAATATTACTTATAATATCCTTAACAGCAGGTACCATTTTTAAACAATACTAAATATAGGTAAAATAAAAGTTTATGCACGAAAAAACTAAAAAATAAAGAAAAGGACTGTAGCGCTAAATAAAACAAAGATTTGAATGTCCTCGTTTTTTCCAGGATAATTATGATACATTTTCTACTGGGTAGCATAACTACTTTTAATAATATTAGAAAATCCTCAAATATCAATCTCAGATGAGGCATATAAACCCAATAAAGCAGATTATAAAATTTATTTAACCATAATTTAAAAAAATACGGCTTCTTAATAAAGCCAAGATTAAAAATTTATAATAAAGAAAACAAGAAAAATAAACAAATAAGTGTGTTACGTTTTGTCGAGGGCCATAATCAGGTAAGAATGGTACATCATGTGATAGCTTTGAATAGTAGTAGCTAAAATTTTATTGAAGTAAATCACTTATAGGCGCGTTAGGCCCTTTTTGTGGGGGTTAAATAAGAATAAACCGAAAGACTCGGCTATGTAAGCCAGGTACTAAAATATGACCAAATGCATAGTGATTTTCTCTCTATGGATCGATCCTTTTTTTGGGCCATAAATTTAAGATTTGCAGATTTTAAAATTTAAAAAAGGATAATAGGAAGTCTTTTTCTTAAAAAATTTTTTACTTCTTTTTTTCCCTCTATAAAATTATTTTAAAAATTTTGGAAGAAAAAATCCACTTCGGTCAGAAACAAAAACGGGAATTTTTAAAATCTAAGCCGAAAAAATTTTGACACCCAATAAATTTTTTTCCCAAAAAAATTTAAAAATATTACCCAGTATAGAACGAAATAATTTTAAGAAAAAAAAAATTGTGTTTTTTAATTTTTTTAAATTTGACGCATGAAAAAAAACCTTTTTTAGTTCAAAAAATATGTTCCATAAATATACTTTAAAAAAAATTAACAACTGACACTATACAAACAAAATTTGGTCTTTTAAATATTTGGGAAAAAATATTTTTTTTCAAATATATTAACAGCCTGTATAAAAAAAACAAAGAATTTTAAATACCCATGTTTATATGAACATTTTTTTCCTAAAACTTAGTAGGAAACTACACTTTTTGGCCACGTAAACAATAAATATCCCGAATATGTGTATATATAATTTTATAAATCATTGAATTCAAAAATCACCAATGGCAATTTTTAAACCGTTTTTTACGCAACCTGTTTCTCATAGAGCCCTGGATCGGGAATATACCTGAACCCAACAGGAAAAAATAATAAAAGGAAAAAAAAAAAGGATCAAGTTCTTGGGGCTTTGAAGATTATGAAGCTTTGAAAAAGCTTAAAAAATTATGCCGGAAAAAAAAACAAGGACAAACATCTTTGTTCCCCCCTGGTTTGTATGTTAGTCGCGTTTTTTTTCTACAAAAACGCAATCAAATATTTTATTCACTCATTTTCGACTATTTGGGAAAAAGTTATAAAGACGACGAACAAAATTTATTTCTTTTTAGGTATGTACACCCCAAAAAACAAAAAAAAACAAACATTGTTCTTTTTTTTCCGTTTGATTTGTTTCTTTTTTATTGTTCCTTTTTCTTTTAAGAAGGCAACCAAATTTTGTTTACTATTGTTGACTATTTGGGAATAGTTATGGATACCATAAAAAAAAAATTTTTGGATGTACCGACGTTTTCCGCGGTTAACAAGAACAAACAAACTTTTTTCCCAACCTCACGGGGTTTTTCGATGTTTGTTCTTGTTTGTTTTTTCGGTGTCTCCAACAAGGCGTTCCCTCGAACATATATGAACAAGAACAAACAAAACCGCTTTTTCCTGTTTACACTAAAAACGTTTGTTTGCGGACTTGTTACATCATCAAAAAACCAAACAAGAACAAACAGTCGTTTCTGTTCCCCTTTTTTTATGTGTTCTTTTTTTAAAACGTTATTTTGTCTATATGGCGAACAAAATTTTTTACCCCGTTTGACCATTTGGAAAAGTTATAAATGACGACGAAAAAAATTTATTTTTTTTGGTATGTCCCCGAATAAAAAAAACAAAAACAAACATTCGTTCTTGTTCATTTTCTTTTTTGGGTGGTTTATTTTTCGTTCTGCAAAAGGCGCAACCAAATTTTTGTTTACTTTTTTTACTATTTGGGAATATTTCGGATGCCCCTAAAAACAAAAATTCTTTTTGATGCTCCGACGTCCACGGGAACATGGGGAACGAAAACAAACAAACGTTTGTTTCCCTTTTTTAACTGTCTACACTAAAAAAAAACGTTTGTTCGCTGATGTTTGTTCTTGTTTGTTTTTTCGGTGTGTACATCCCTTTTTGATGTACCGACGTCTACTGGACTTTATGAACAAGAACAAAAAAACGTTTTTTCCCGCGTTTTTTTTCTACCCCAAAAAAAAAACGTTTTTTTATTGTTTGTTTTTTTGATGTACCCTTAAACTAAACCAATTATTATCCCAAAGTTTTCATCATATTTGAAACCAAACCTTTTATAAACCTATTGCATTTTTGTCCCCTAATGAAAAAAATGTACACTTTATTGGTTAAATAAATTATAATTACATGACTTTAACTATAATCGTAGCTTTAGATTATTTTAATTTTCAGAGTACCTTACGTTATCGTTGCAGTTTATTTTTTTATAAACTTTGAAATGAATAAATTACTGTTAAAAAAACCTAAAAGGTTTAAAAGGTAATTTTAAGCTTAAAAGAAAATTTTAAATATTCTTCCTTAACTTTGGTTAAATGGGTTTTAATTGCTATATTTAATTTGTAAAAAAAAAAGTATATTTATTTGACTAACATTATAACAATATATCGGTTACAATTTTGTTTCTTTAGTGTAAACATATTATTGATTTTTTTTTTTTATTTGTGCGGTCTAAGCTGGTTGAACCTAGATTATCTAAAACGAAAACATTGACCTGATCTGACCTCTTTTAAAACCCTTTTATTGTCCCCCTGAAAGATCAACGAAATTTAAATCCTTAAAAAAGGTTTCCCCTCGGCCGACTGAGATTTAGTCCCGTTATCCATTTTTGGTTGCTGAGAACAAGCGCTATTTGCTCTTTTTGGCAGGATTGCCCAGCGGTTGAAACCTTCTCTTAGTTTTTAACTTAAAATGGTTTTTTAAACAGTAAGTTTGAAAAGTCGAAAATTCTTAAATGGGTTGGTGGTTTAAAACTTTAAGTTTAAGCCGATAATATAATTTGCTTTTTTAACTATAGCAAAAATATTATTGGTTTGACTAAGGTACCAAAACATCTTAGGTTTTTTAAGGTTGTTGCCTTATTTTATTAATTTTAAAGGGAAAATTTAAAAGTTTTTTTAAATTTAAAGTTACCCCAGGGGTTTTAAAATTTTTTTGGGAAGAGGATTAAAACAAAAAAAGGTAAGTAAATTTTTTTAAAAGGTTCGTGGTGTCTTGAGTTTTTAAAAAGACACTTTATTAATATAGAAGATAAAGGTTTGGAGGGATAGGCAATACAACTGCAGGTAGCAGGGCCCTTAAATTTAAATGCTCTGGGGAAAAAAGGAACATACAAAGAAGGAAGTTCGAGACCCCCAGATGGACTGTAACGACATGCACAAAAGTGTTATTATCTGCACCCTTATTTGAAGCTGCTAGAAAAAAGAAATTATATTGGAAAATTTCTCGAAGTAGAAGCTATGAAAAATTTTTTAAAAACCCAAATACCCCCTACTGTTTGTCGATAGGTAAGAAAAGGGTTTTTCGAGAAGAGTGGAGTTAAAAAACCCGTAAACGGCTTTCTTTGGATGGATTCAAAAAAAGCTAAGAGTTGTGGAACGACTTTCCCCAGATATCGGAACAATATTCCAAAAAATTTTAATAATTTGAATACATAAGAATATACAGATAAAAAAAAAGTACTTTTGAATCAAAAAAGGAATTCAAGTTTTTTTTAAAAGCTGAGGCTATTGATATAATATTTCCCTTTTTCTTCTTCTCTGGGAGCCGTCTTGACTCCTACCGGAAGCAGCGCAGCGGTTTGGGCTTTTTTCCAATCTTCCCTTATCTTTTATACCAATCCTCCCATTAACTTGTTCCTCCAAATTATATAACCCACGAGACTGGTTGGTTTTATATATTCCTGTGGGGTCATTTCCTGTTGCCAAATAATGCCTGTCTTTTTTGATTCATTTTCCCTTCGCACAGGATAAAGGTAGGCTGTTTCCCCCCTCGTCGGACTTTGCAACGGGGCCCCATTTAAAAGAGCCTACTTTTTCCGAGTGGGTTTTGCCTTCGTTCTTTTTAAAAGGGCCCCTTATGAAGCTTTTTTCCCTGTCTAATTTCTGAGGTTTCGTATTCCCGGTTGTTTGTTTCGGGTCCAGTTCCCCGATTTTTTCCCTCGTGCTGTGGGTTTTGGTCCCACAAGGGCAGGTTCTGGTCCCAAAATATGGGTGGGTGCTCCTGTCCTTTCAAGCCCCCATCCGGGAATTTCGTTGCCTTCTATTCCCGAATGTCCCGGGACCCACTAGAGTTGATATAATATGTTTGTACCAATTTGGGTTTGAAGCCTTTCTTGGGGCTGTCTATGTCCCCTGGTTGGGCCCCAGTAATCTTTTTTTAACATGCGGAGTTGCCAAGGGTTTTCGGCCTCCATCTGGACGGCCATAGGGCGGGGTCCGAAACCCCAGACGAGCCAAAATCTTCTCAAGGTGTTATCATCCTTTTCCAAGAAAATAAAAATCATCCTGTGCCTTTTTAAAAGGTGTTTCCCAAAGGAGCCATTGAATACAGGGTGATCTCTCGGGGTATTAGCCTTACTGGGGTAATGGGGGGCTGCCGTGAACTTTTAAACCCACTTTCCCCCAAATGAAAGCGGACAGAACGGCTTTTATAGGGAAAAAATAACAAAATGCTGACCGAAACGAATAAATCTGTTTCGGGGGTTCCCCGCTTTTACAGCAGGCCCCAGGTGCGCTGACCGAAACCCGGGGAATCAGTTTCAAAAAGGGGCCCCAAAGTCACCCAAACGGTTTCACCCGGGGGAAGGGGAAACCATCCCTAACAAATGGGTCTTGGGGAAAAGGGTCTCTAAAATTTCCCAAAAAGAAGGCAGACAGGGGCTTTCATAGGGAAAAAAATTCCCTGGCTTCAAACAGAACGAGCCCCAATTTCAAAGAGGGGTAAATCCATCCCCAATGAGCAGGTGTTGGGAAGGGCACTCATCCAGGGGCCCCTTTGGGCGTCTACTACAGGCCGGGAAAACGGCCTATGGAAAATCTGGTTTCCCGTAACAAGTATCTGGAAGCTTTTCCCACGTAAGTTTTCGGGGGAGGGATAATGGGTTTAATCGTTTGCTCGTCAAACTTTTCAGGAGATGGGGAAAACCAAAAACATATTATGCTCGTTTCCGGTAGCGGCACGACTAAGATTCCCAACCCCCGCAATAAAAAAACCGTTGCTGGGAAACTTTTTCCCATTAGGGGAAATATAAAAATGTGTGAGTCCCAGACCGAGCGGTCGCGGGGGAGGGGTATAAAACCCACTCATTTTAAAACCCAACCCCAATTTAACCCCCCTAACCAATTTGGATTTTCTTTAAATCATAACCACAAAAATTGAAAAAAACCCTTTTTAAACTTGGCCCCTTATAAGCAAAGGGAGAGTATTAAAAACTCTATATCAAACTAAAAAAATTTTTGGTGAAAAAGAAAAAATATGCAA
This sequence comes from Listronotus oregonensis, assembly GCA_019359885.1. NCBI lineage: Eukaryota > Metazoa > Arthropoda > Insecta > Coleoptera > Curculionidae > Listronotus > Listronotus oregonensis. The sequence continues at coordinate 13,431 of JAHBCN010020158.1, forward strand.
AAACCCCGCATTTTTTCTTTTTTAAGGCTTTTTTTAGGCTTAGAGTCTTAGGCTTAAAAACTGAATACTAAAATAAAAGGGGACTATCATCAGCAAAAATATAAATTGGGTTAATCGTAGAAAAGAAAAAAATAAAATATAGGTTAATTCTGGCTCCGGGGTTACCACTAAACCATTGTCCACCCACATTTAAAAGAGACGTAGAATATAGGTTGCTTTTTCATTCCCAAAAAGGGATCTTGGAAGTGTAAATAAATTCTTTATAGCGAGGTACCAGCAAGTAGGTTTTTTTTTTAACAGGAAACCCAATATAATAGACCAAACTTGGCCACGTGTAGTAAAAAGAGAAGGAGGCTCGGCAGCGCATTTTTTTAAATTAAAATAATGAAAAAACCCTTTTCAGCTTTTTATTAAATAATTTAAAACCTATTCGTTACAAGTTCTTTTTGGAATTTTTTTTCTTACTACTTTTTACTTTCAATTGCCAGATATCAGCAAAAAGCTTTTATTTATCATAAAGGATTAAAAAATTGAAAGAGAAAGGAGACCCCGATAGAGCCTTTGCTAAATTGATAGACAATTCGGACTTAAAATTTTTTAGTAAAACGACGTCAACGCTTAAAAAGTCATTGAAAATATTTTTAAAAAATGTTTGATCAATTGTTTTTATTGAAAAGGGGGATCCGGCATCTTTGTGTTATGAATTTTTAAAAACGTGTAACATGATAAAACAAAGTGTAATGTCACAACATGGAGTAAGATCAATTTGGATAAGGGTTTTCATTACATACTAAAACATTTTAAAAGCACTTATAAGACGAGAAGGTATTGTATTAAAAAAGATGATGTTTAAAATAAATAGTATCTTTTTCCAATAGATTTTTTTTAAATTTTTTCAATGCCCATGCCACAAAATATAAAAATTTGTAAGTTGAACAACCAAAATTAAAAAAAACCCCTAAAAATTTTAAAAAAATAAATTTTTAGGGCACGAATTCAAACAAATTTAAATTTTTTGGGTTTAAATTTTAAACCATTAAGTGCCCCCGTCCAAAAAATTTTAATATTTTCAAACATATCTGATGATAAAAAAATTTTAAATTTCCCTTTAAAGGGCCCCGGGTTTAAAGGATAAAAAAAAAAAAAATCTGCTTTTTAATTTTCGTACGAACGAACAAATTTTTTTTTTTTTATTTTTTTTGACCACAAGGCGTTTATTTGGCTGTTTTTAAAAACCCATTTTGGGTAAAAAACCTTATTTATATTGCATTAAACCAAAAAACAATGAGCATTGTTGGTATAGATGATTAAAAAAGCCAAGCCAAAAAAATATGGTCCAATTAATATGGTGAAGGATATTTTTTGTTTCATTGATTTTTTGGGATAGTTGTACTATGCATTTACAGAAAAAGAAATCAAAAATTAACATAAATAAATGTATAAAAAAAATGACTACAAAAAAATTTTCAAGTATTTAATTGCATTTAAATTGCTGATTTTTTGCTACGGCCCCCAATAAAAGAAAAATAGGTTCGTTCTGATTAGATTTGGTATTAATTTTATCCTCCACCGAAATTTAAAGCTTTAATAATTTTTGGTTTAATCAAAGACAATTATAAATTTCACTATAGACGCAAAAAAAAAACAATCTGCTTATAGGTCCATCAACAAAATGGGACGCACGATGCCGTATTTTTATTGCTGTCGAAAAAAATGATATTTTTTTTTTATTAATTTTATTACCTAACTCTATTTTTATGGTTGGATGTTGGTTTTTTTTTATAAATTTTTTAAAAAAAAACACATGTTTGTATTGTTTTACAAAAAAGTACAATATAA
>JAHBCN010020159.1:0-15316 GCA_019359885.1 Listronotus oregonensis
CCGATTTGCCTCACAATTGGACCTCTTTGTTTGCCTTGAAGTTGTACGTGGGGATTTTAATGTAGCATCTAACTGTTTTGCTTGCTCTGTCGCCTCTGCAAATAATTGCTTTAATACAGACTCGGAGTTTTGGCGTTTCCATCGTAATACTTCTATGACATTCTTTTTATCATCAGCCTATCGACCTTAATAGACCGTGAAAGTGAGACTTTAGCGGTTACAACTAGTAAATTAGGGTTGTGGACATGACCACAGTGCCCACAACGGTGGATCCGCGCCTGATTTGACAAGACTACATTTTGCAATATAATGGATATAAGGGAAAACAATTGTACTGGTAAAGGTTTATATTGTCGAACAGTTTTAATGTTAATAAAAACGTCTGCTGTAGATCACGTAAATCGCATCAATTTCTATCAAAAAGTTGCAAAAACATTCTTAATTTACCTATTATTACGGAAGAATAACAAAATGCAACATAAATAGAGTTTATTATTTAAAATAACAGCATTTTGGTCAATGTCTAATACAGTTAAAAATATTTTTTATTAAATGATATTTTAAGCCATAAAAGCCTTAAATATATTTTTTTCAGAAAACATTTCACAATGTTTGCTCAAGTGGCAAGAATCGAAGCAGGAACTACACAGCAGCACCACTGCGACTCACCACCAAAAAATATCCGGACAATTTTTTAGGGGAAGCTGTGCATCCAGCCCAAACGGCCGATGCGAAAATTTCCTATAATTGGAATAAATCATCCACGAGATCTTCTAAATTAACACCCCAAACAAGTCAGACCAGTTTTTCGTCCTCCAAAATCGAAACATCCAGTTCACTCATTCATAAGAACTCTTCCGCAAAACTGACTGTTCCCGGAGAGTCTGACCCGTCTTGTGGTTCACTAAAGACACGTTTCTTGCAATTTTTCAAGTCTGGTTTAATTAAAAGTCATAATGATCAGACTAGACTTAGTAAGGCATCGCACTCTATCAGCAATTCAAGTCTAAAAGATACTGATGATATGGACTTGGTCTGTGCTGATTTGGTTGATCATATGAAACAGGTTAATGAGTTGCTGTAAATCTATTTTAAAATATGACTAATGTAAAATGCTAGTTTTGACGTTAACTACCTAAAACACTTATAGAAATCGTAAGATCTAGGACAAAAAAATAAGAAATAATTGCTAAGGTCTGCACAATCATCGTCTAAATAAAAATACAGACTTTTATAATCTTAACAATTAAAATCTACAAATAGTTTAAAATTAACACCAAAAAGTCCAGTTTACTCATTCATAAGGACTCGTACCTGGAGGGTCTAACCCAACTTGTAGTTCACTAAAGACACATTTTCTGCGATTTTTTAAGTCTGGTTTAAGTCAAAGTCATAATGATCAGACTAGACTTAGTAAGGCATCGCACACTATCAGCAATTCCAGTCTAAAAGATACTGATGAAATGGACTTGGTCTGTGCTGATTTTTATTTATTACATAACGACTAAGGTGAAAATGCTAATTTTGAACTTAACTACCTAAAACACATATATAAATTGTAGACACTTGGGACTAAAAAATAAGAAATAATTGCTGAGGTGCGCACAATTCACATCTAGATAAAAAATGCAGACTAACTTCATTATCTTAGCTACCAAAATCAACTAAATGTTTGATATTAACACTTCAAAAGAAGTAAAACCAATTTTAAAACATCATGAATTGGTTTAAATCTATTTTAAAATGAATGAAAAGTCAACAAAACAGAAAATACTGATTTTGTCCGGTAACTACTAATAAGACGTATTTAAATTGGTAGATTTAGAAAATTAAAAGAGTTTTATTTTATAACTTACCAATTAAAATCAAACCAGATTATCGTCGTCCAAAATCAAAACATTCCATTCACCCATATATAAGGACGAAACTAATGACTAATCGGGAGAGTCTAACCCAAATTGTGATTTAAGTATGGTTATAATAATTAAACTAGGAGTCCATTCATTATAGCAAAAAAAGGTCATTTTTGTTATTATTTGTATCTCCGTTAATTTCCAATATTAAGAGCTGATTTTTTGGGAAATTATAGTCAATGACATATACTTTGGGCTGCCGAAAGATGAAAATTGTCGCATTAATAGTTTTTATTTAATCGCACTATAAACAAATTAAACCCTTATCTTGCAAGTGCCGTGAATATTAGGCAAATGGTCCGATTTGAATTTTTAAAACAGCTTTTTAAAGTTGAGATTAAAAGCTACATATTGTATATCTCACATTTTCATAAAAGTTTGGAAAACATTGTTAAAAATGCTTGTGAACCTAGCGCGTCGAGCGAAAATTCGCGACGGAGACGTACTGAGTCGATCGTGGAGGCACCCAGCAGGAATACGCAGCCCGTCTCTCGTTTCTCCTTCGTGAACCTTCGCTCGACGCGCTAGGTTCACAAGCATTTTTAACAATGTTTTCCAAACGTATATAAAAATGTAAGATATACAATTTGTAGCTTTTAATCTCACTTTAAAAAGCCGTTTTAAAAATTTAAATCGGACCATTTGCCTAATATTCACTGCACTTGCAAGATAAGGGTTTAATTTGTTTATAGTGCGATTGAATAAAAACTATTAATGCGACAATTTTCATTTTTCGGCAGCTCAAAGTATATGTTATCGACTATCATTTTTCAAAAAGCAGCTCTTAATATTGAAAATTATCGGAGATACGAACTTTTAAAAAAGGTTTGTTTTAAGCGTTTTTCCGGCTTTTCTCGGTGAAAAATGATCCGATTGGAATTTTTCAAAAACCATTTTGTAGGTTTTTGAATTCTCTACAAACAGTCTTTTATGAGTAAAGTGATATAGCCAGTACCTTTTGTTAGAATTAAAAAAAAAAACGAAAAAAGGCCCTTTTTTAATTATTATTGTAAAATTTAAAAAAATTGGTTGGATTTTTGATTTTAGTAATCTACAGGTTATTCCAGAAGTCAGGGCGCAGTCAAATTTCTGTTTATATTAATTACAAAAAAATCTATAATGATTGGACTTTAAAATAAAGATGTTTAAACAGTTTGTATTTTTGCTGCAATATTTCTATTTGCACACGCGTACTTTTGTGGTTTTTAAAATTTGCTTTAATTTGTCTTTCATATTTCAACCTATAAAAGCGTTAAACGTAGGTTGAAATATATTCATAAGTAACAACTGAAACATTAATTTGTGAATTCATTTTATGCTTAAGAATTTTGGTAATAATTAGGTTAATTTTTAACAAATTTTAATTAGATGGTAAACCTTATTGTCAAAACAAATTGCAACAATAACTTTAAAACTGTAAAAATTTTAAACAAAATTGGATTTAAGAAAAATTGCAGCAAAAAAAATTCAAAAAAGAATTTTTAAACAAAAAAAAAACGCCTTTTGCAAGGTGTTGCATATTATTAGTAACTTAAATGGTAAAGATACTGATTAATAGTACTGAGGGTATTTTTATAGCTTAAAAATTTTCTTGCGCGAATGTTTTCTTGCTGTATGTTTGGTTGCCTGCAATTTTGTTTAAACTTTTTATAGTTCAAAGGTTATTGCTGCAATTTGTTTTGAAAATAAGGTTTACCAACTAAATGAAGTTTGTAAACAACTTATTAGATTTTAAAATTCTTAAGTATAAAATAAATGCAAAAATATTTTTTTGGTTATTAGAATACATATATTTCCGCTCGACGTTATTTTATATTTTTACTCGTACAACTCATTTACTACTAAGACACTAATAATGTAAAGAAAAAACTTTAATTTTGGAACCTTAATTATATTTATTAGTAATTTCCTCCAAGACTTATTCCATTATATTCTTTTGAAATAAGTTAATTTTATACTGTCAAAATATTTGAAGCTAACCAGAACTAATCAAATATCCGCGCAGCTGCAAGAAAAATATCGCCTGTCGTATTCTATCCACATGAAAGAAAAATGATAGAAATTTTTAAAAATTAAAAAGTGCGCTGACGCAGATAGAAAATTCGCAGCAAGAAATTTTTCAGACTGTAAAGAGCGCTTTAAAGGGTACTAATTTTGTTAATTATACTGTGCAAGTCTCTAACAAAAAGTAAAATGAAAAAATCAAAAAATATTTTTTGTTGGAAAAATTGCTTGGACCCGTCCAACAGTATTTTTAGTCGCGCTCTTTCCTATAAAAGAAATATTTATACAGTATGTCCCAAATTTGAAATATGACGTTATCGATGATTTTTTTTAAATCGGAATCTCAGTTTTTTCAAAGATTTTTTTTAAAGCGCATATCTAGTTACACATAAATGACCAAATTCAATTGTTTCTTTCGTGTCGTGTATATAACAAAATAAACAATATTTTATTCACAATGATAATGTTTCTTCAATACAGGCTGAAATTTGGCAAAAGGGGTTTTCGACTCTTGTAAATTGTTATGACACACCCTGTTTTTTCAAAAGTCAAAGTCAATACCGTTAAATGTCATTGCGAACAAAATAGTACAAGGGGCGGCCGTCGAAACGGGGGAACACGAGAATAAGTTAAAAATAGACTTATTATTTCTTGAAAATTAGACAAGTAATAAACCAACGGCCTGGCAATCTGTAACTTGACAATCTTTTCTAATTTTTTTGTAAAATTGATGTATAAAACATAAGTAGGTACAATGTTTTCTATTCAAAGAGTTTTAATCAGTAGAATATAAAAATTTAAGTCTGGCACCCTATTCTTGACACAACTGTTTACCAGATCACCTTCAAAATATTTATTGCAATGATAAATGTTTTATATAAGATATAAGAAAAATTTAAACGTCAAAATATATGTTTTTTATTCCACTTTTGAATAGAAGTGGTCTGGCACATTCATACTTGACCAAACTTTTGTCAAACCACGATTAAGAAAGTCCATTGTTGCTACCCGTTAAGCACGAGTTTTTTTTTTGTTTTAGTCTATTAATCCTCGAAATTTTTAATGATTTTTTGATTCCCTATTGTGTTAGAGAGTAATAAAAAAAATGTATCCCTCCTCTGAAGGAGAACGAAATGGTCTTATAGTTTTTTTTTAAAGATGTAACTTAGTATTTGTGTAAAATGCTCTTTTGTCTTACTTAAATAAATAAATAATCAACATTTTTTAACTTTATTATACCTTATATAGAAAATTTATCATTGCCATAAATATTTTGGGGGTGGTCTGGCAAACAGTTGTGGCAAGAATAGGAGTGCCAGACCTAATTTTTTATACTCTACTGATCAAAACTCCTTCGAATAGTAAAACATTGTACTTATGTCTTATACACATCAATTTTACAAAAAAATTGAAAAAAAAAAATTGATTTGACTTATAAGGTTAAATAAAATATTATATATATATATATATATATATATATATATATATATATATATATATATATATATATATATATATATATATATATATATATATATATATATATATATATATATATAATATATATATATATATATATATATATATATATATATATATATATAATATATATATATATATATATATATATATATATATATATATATTATATATATATATATATATATATATATATATATATATATATATATATATATATATATATATATATATATAATTTAAGGTTGTCTGTCACGTGATTCTGGGAAATATGGCTTGAGCTAAAATTATGAAATTTCGCACAGTGGTAGTCTTTAGCAGTGGCTAGAACCTAACGAAGCCCGTTTTTTGAGTTTCGCCCCGGTACAAAAATAGGAGCAAAAAAGTGTTTTTTTACCGTTAGCCGTACGGAAGGCGTCTTTCGGAGACAGAGGCTACTTAATATTGACTCTCGCCTGGCGGAGACAGGCTTTTCATCTAGTATTACTGTAACGAATGTTTCAAAAGCAATAAAAAAATAGCGTAAAGTATTCGTGGATAACTGGTCTTTACAACACTTGCTCTATTTCAAGAATTCCGGCTACGCCGTCGTGCTCGAAAAATCGCTCGTGTTTTAAAGACCTTAATATCAACCTATACTTTAAGATGCTATTTTTATACCGGCGCCCTAAACAATCGTAACAGAATGACAGCTATCAAATTTGTCACCCCTTACACCAAATTTTCAGCAGCTATTTAATTTATTCTTTTTAACTTGTAAAACCGTTCTTGATAGACGAAGAGCTAGAGCTGAAAAATCGTCATCAGTAATATGGAGTTTCTCCCGTAAAATGTATCGTTTAGTATTGAATTATATTCTCGCGCAGCCTGACAACCTATTGGATATAGGGGGTAGCAATAAGAGGTAAAAGTGCAAAATTTTTGGGAAAAAAATCGTCATCGATAATATGTCTGCCATTTTGGCCACCCAAAGTTGAACCGCTGACAGTTAGGTGGATACAGGGCATAAAACAGGGTTAAAAAGTATCCCGAGCGCTTACTTTATACAGGGTGTTTTTTAATTGAATGTTAACATTTAAGGGGGCAATTTTGGGTCCATTTTAAGAACAAAACTTCTCATGAATTTATTTTTAAAGACAGAAAAAAATGTTTTATATAAAAGTTGTAGGTTTTTTCCATATTATCTTTTGAAATTATCAGTAAAAAACTATCGTAATAAAAAAATGGAAAAATATAGGCAACTTCAACTTTTTTAAATACACCCTGTATATTATGCGCTACAATAAAAGATTTTTTTTTTTTATTTTAAATATATATATATATATATATATATATATATATATATATATATATATATATATATATATATATATATATATATATATATATATATATATATATATATATATATATATATACATGTTGGACAAAAGTGGAGAAACTTATTAAATTTTTGAATATTGATCATAAAATTTATTTAGCCTAGCTTATACCAGATATGCTTTTGACACTCACTGGTAAAAACAAGTTTTTAAAAAAAAATTTCTTATCTTTGACTTGTTTGCCCATACAATAAAAGGAATTTATTTTGTCGGACAAAAGTGGAAGAAACAAAAAAATACTAAAAATTTTTTGGCTCATTCCTATTTTTGATTTAGTTTATTTTGTCTTGTTTATGGTTATATACCGAAAATAAAATGCCCCGTGGAATAAATTTGTCCGAGCAGTTAAAACAAAAAATTTTAGATTTTTACAAAAGTGGTATCAAACAAGTGGACATTGCAAGCGTCTTCGGTTCACAAGTCAGTTGTTTCAAAAAACTATATCAAATTATAAAATTCGTGGAACCCTCAAATCTCTTAAAAAGTCGGGACGTCCCGGAAAACTGAGAAAAAATTGGATCAACGATTAAATGGATTTGCCCAAAAGGATCCGGGAAAATCGGCGGCCTCAATTTTAAAGGAGCTGGGAGATGTGACAATCAGCTATAAAACTGTACAGAGAAGATTAATAGATGCAGGTCTTTTTAGTAGAAGATCTGCTAAAAACCAATGATTTCCAGTAAGAACCGAAGGGCCAGATTGGAATTTGCCAAAAAATATTTACACTGGAGCGTAACAACATGGAAAAAAGTGTTGTTTTCTGACGAAAGCAAGTTTAATTTATTTGGTTCAGATGGCATTCGTTGGGTCCATCGTCCTATTGGCAAACGATATGATCCTAAGTACACTAGATCAACGGTGAAACATGGAGGCGGGTCAGTCATGGTTTGGGGTTGTGTTTCAGGGTATGGTACAGGACCACTGTTTGTTATTGATGGAATTATGGACCGATTTGGGTACTTAAACATCCTAAAGAATCAAATGTTGCCATATGCAGAAGAAAATTTACCGGTTACTTGGGTCTTTCTACAAGATAACGATCCGAAACACAAATGTAGAGTTGTGAAGGATTGGTTTCACGAGGAACAAGTCACTGTAATGGATTTTCTGCACAAAGTCAGATTTAAATATTATTGAAAACCTTTGGGAGCACTTGGATCGCGAAGTTAGGAAACATCAAATACACAATAGGCAAGATTTAATACGGATTTTGAATGAAGCTTGGAAAAACATTTCACCAGATTTTATAAATAAGTTATTAGAGTCAATACCAAACAGACTTCAGGAAGTTATTAAGAATAAGGGGTTTTCCACACATTATTAATTTAGTGAAAATATATCATAAGTATTTTTGTAAAAAAAATAATCTGTATTAAGTTTCGCCATTTTTGTCCATTCGTTTTTATGAATATATTTTTCTTTTAGTCAATAAATATATATTTTTTGCTAATTTGGTAGTATTATATTCCTAGTGTCAGTGTCATTAAAAATATGTAATAAAAAAATTATTTAGATATGTTAATCAAAAAATATAGGTATTTAAAGAAAGTTTCTCCACTTTTGTCCAACAGTGTATATATATATACATTGATGATATTTGGATGAACCATTTTTGAGATATTTAAGCCTAAAATATAAATAAATTGAAAAAAAAATCATATTAGTATCAAGAAAGCTATGAAAACAATAAAAAAAATAATAAATTTGAAGTATCGGTATTGTAAAAAGTTGAAAATTATCATTTTAACTATTAAAAGTAGTTTGTATTGCTTTTTTGTCGTTGGGCTATGCAGAAGAACAAAAAATCTCTATTACGCGTCTTTCTTATGGCAATAATAATAATATAACGACAGTGCAAAGAAAATATTACTTATTATATCCTTAACAACGGGTAAAATCTATAGATACTATTAAATACACAATAAGAAAGTTTATTGAACGAAAAAGCTTTAAAATTAAGAAAAAGACTGCAGCACGACATCAAAACAAGGTTTTGGATATCCTCGTTTTTCAGGATAATTATTATACTTTTTCTATTGGACTAGCACTAACTACTTTTAATAATTTTAGAAAATCCTGAAATATAAATCTCGGATGCGGCATCTGAACTTAATAAAACAGAAAACAGAAGTTTTAAGATACAGGGTGGTAAAATTTTTAAAAATAAATCATTTATTATTAATATCAGTTTGGATATTTTAATAAAATTTGACATACATGTACTATGTATAAAGAGGCATTTTCAGTATACTACATTTTTTTTATTTCCACCAGTGGCGTTCGTACGGAATATGACCTGCCTACTATGGCAGATATTGATGGTACGTCACTGATTTCTCTTAATATAAAACAATATTTTTGAAATCCCCAATCATTTATAAGCAAAGTTAATTACTTTTTTTCAATCCGATGCACGGTTTTTGCTTAAAAAAATAAAAACCGTTTCTCTGCATGATCATAAAAATATTGGTAAACAATATTACCATGCAGAGAAATATCTAGATTTAATTTTTCTAGGTGAAAACCGTGCGTCGGACTAAAAATCAAGAAATCAAATCTGCTCATAATTTTTTAGTCCGACGCACGGTTTTCACCTAAAAAAATTAAACCTAGATATTTCTTTGCATAGTGCGATGGTATTCCTTATTACCGATATTGTTATGATCATGCAAAGAAATGGTTTTTATTTTTTTAAGCGAAAACCGTGCATCGGATTAAAAAAAATCAAGTAATCAACTTTGCTAATAAATGATAGGGGATTTCCAAAATATATTTTATTTTAAGAGAAATCAGCAACGTACCATCAATATCTGCCAAAAAGTGCAGGTCAAATTCCGTACGAACGCCATTGGTGGAAATAAAAAAATGTTGTTCACTAAAAAATGCCCCTTGATACATAGTACATGTATGCCAAATTTTATTAAAATATCCAAAGTGGTATTACTGATATTAATAATAAATGATTTATTTTTGAAAATTTTACCACCCTGTATCTCAAAACTTAGGACGTTTAGGACATAAGTTCATATAAAGTTTTCTTCTTAAAATGGACCCCTTAAATATTGACATTCAAATAAAAAAACACCCTGTATAAAATAAGCTCTCGGGATAATTTGACCCCGTTTTATTGCCCTCGGTATCCACCTAACTGTCAGCTCTTTTGGATTAAGACACCTTAGGGGTTCAACTTTAAGTGGTCAAAATGGCTGACATATTATCGATGACAATTTTTTTCCCAAAAATTTTACACTGTATCCAATAGGTTGTCAGCCTGCGCGGAAACATAATAAACAATACTAAATGAACATGTTTTACGGAAGAAACCCCAATTACTGATGACGATGATTATTCGGCTTTAGCTCTTAGACCAAAAGCAGTTCTGCAGAATGACTCCAATATAAATGAAACACTTATGATGTCGTTTCGGGATGTTTTAGAGCATAAAAGTAATACCCTTATTAAAGAAACATTATCAATGTGAATAAAATATAGTTTAGTTTTTAAGTAAAATTTTGTATTTTAATATCTTTTAGACGGGCCGTTATGTTTAACTTGATATGAATTTATAAAAACTTTAAAAAACTTAAGTTCCGATTTAAAAAAAAAATCATCCTTAACGTCATATCGCAAATTTGGGACCTTTTGTATGAATATTTCTTTCACAGAATAGAGCGCAACTAAAATACTTACCGACATGTCCGAGAATTTTTCCAAAAAATATGTGGTTTTCAATTTATTCATTTTATTCCAAGTTAGATACTCACACTGTATAATGCAGGTTTACTAGCTGCTAGAAGCCTATTTTGAAACTGTGATTATGCTAACATTAAGAAATTTAAAGACCTATTGACTCTGTAAAACCAGATATTTAAAAATAGTCTACTATTTAGGTATTTTTTTAATATTTTTGTACAAAATGTTACTTAGTTATTCCCTAAATAAATTAGGTTTTTAAATATAAGGGAGCTTTAAACGCTTAAAATATTGTTCTACGTGTAAAAACTAATTTTATAATACTCCTATAAGGCTGCTAAGTGAAAAAATCAAATAATACAGTGTGAGTCACGATGGTGAGTACAGGGGGTACAGCAACAATCTTGTGTAATTTTTTTCGTAAAATCCTGAAGAACACTTACAATTAGAAAATGATTTGAATTGAAACAAAAAAAAATACGACAGAAAAAATTGACATTTTCCTAATGGGACCTGATTTATTGCTTCCTTTCTAAAAACGTATCATTTTTTTAATTTCGATCTTCTATTCAATTTAAATAACAACAAAATTAATTTTAATCATATGAGAAATTGAAATTTGAATTAGCAAATAGAAAAAGGTTTTTTTTTAATAGGGCACTGTTTTGTCCTTATTGGATAACCATGTATACAGTGATCAGTCGTACCACACCTGTATAAAAAAATTGTTAGTAGATAAGTCAAGTGCAAAAAAAATTAATTTATTTTAATTGTACTACAGATAACGTAATAAATACCTCAAATGTTAAAACACAAAAAGTCATAATCATATTAGTAAAATTAAAACATATTTAATAATAAAGTTCACAAAACAATCCTAAAAATTTCAATGTTCAGTTAATTAGCTTTCCAAAATATCGACTTTTTGTTTGGCATTTTAAATATTTAATTTTTCCTTTTTCTGCTACATCTCTCTGCTAATGTAATTTCTCTTATAAATTTAAAACTATTTTGTGTTTAACCAAAGATAATACTACTACGAATAGATGGTTCATTTAAATGGGGCGTTTTGAATCAGTTCGAAGATATCAATGCTTCCGTAAATGCGAATAAAATTAAGTGGGTAACCCCTGCCCCAGCGAAACAAACCGTGCGACATTGCCAATGTCTGTCGCTTCTACCTTATTCAGAACACGAAGTAGCTAAAGCGGACGGCTAAATGGATTGTGTTTTTGTAGTCGCGTTTCATCACGTCAATAGTAAAGGCCTGCCGGCAACACTGTTTAACTTTCGTTCAAGAATAGCGCGAAACTCTCTCGATGGACATCGGCCCGCGTTAGCCAAAGTCCATTAGGGGTATCAAAAATATAGCATTGAATGGTTCATCTTATCCGTAGTAGTATTATCTTTGGTTTAACTTAAATACTTAATTTCATTAAAACAAACGTGGAAATAACATCCTGGAAAATATAGGCACACTTGGGCAACGGATCTCATCGACGCCGACGACCAGCTCTTGGATATGAGATCAGATCACATCATAAGTTTAAATAACCAAATAAAGTCAGCTGCGGTCCTGACATATGAATAAAGGGAACACCTCCATCACTTTCCAGGAGCCTGGTTTGGTAAACCGATGATGGTTCAAAGACAGATGATGGAGTGGGGGTGTATTTGGGGTAAGGCCCAGAGCGTCTGCTTTCCATTGGGCAAGCAAGCAAGCCAGATCACACAAGGCGGAAATCTATGCTATCCAAGCATGTGTTCAAGAGAATGTGAGAAGGGGATATCACAACTAAAACATACGTTTTCTCTTAGATAGTCAGGCTGCCTTGAAAGCCTTGAACTCCCATGGTTTTACATCCAAAAATACGATGGAGTTTCTGAACGACCTAAAAAAACTTGTCGGCAGGAAGAACTAAATATAATTCCTTTGGGTTCCTGAACACACGAAAATGAAAGGGCAAACAGAAAGCAGATGAACTAGCAGCAGCTGGTTCATTTAGAGCCTAACGGCGCGGCCCCAGAGCAAGTCCTCGGACAATCAGAATAGGCGATAAAAACAATAGACAGACGGTCTTAAAAAGACAACACTTGCAGAAAATGGGCATACATAACGGAGCGTTCATTAATTACGTGAGGCATTAAGGGGGATATACAGGGTGGCCCACCCCATTCGCCTCGGTTTTTCTACGAGAAATGAAACGAGTTGGGAAAAAACTTTTAGCACGGTCATATGTGGCACGGTCGATGAGGAGCATATTTCAAAATTGAAATGTACAGGGTGTCCCAAAAAGAAAGTACATATCAAAGTTATATTTTTTCTTATGGAACACCCCATATTTTTTTTCTATTTTTGGATACTATAGACCAAATAAAGGTAAGTTATTGTTATATTTCCTTTACCTAAAACTGACCGTTTCTGAGAAATTTAGAGACATTTAAAAATACAGACCATAATTTAAAAATTGTTTACACCCTGTAACATATAACGAGCTGCTCGTAATTAAATATATTGCTAAGCTCAAGGTTTAAGTTAACTATCACATAAAAGTTTTACTTTAATATTATACAGAGTGTTGAAAAAAATTGCCTCAAAGTTTGGACACACATTTTATTAAGTAAGTTTCTTAAGTTAAATGGAACACCCTGTATTTAGTGGCCTATTTTGACGCGGAACTAAATTCCCTTTAAAACCATATTAGGGTTTCCTATACCTATCTCTTCTGATTTTTATGCAAAAGGCGTTTTTATATTTGACTTATCATTTTTCTTAAAAATGGAACACCCGGTATCGTAATTAAAAAACCTTTTTATTAACGATCACGTAGAATCGCTAAAAGCACAAGTTTAAAATTTAGAAAATAAGATGTATATCAAGTAAAATGCAGGCAAAAGTAATAACTCCAATTTATTGTCATTTTTAAAATATTAAAGCATTATTAAAAATGAGCATCGAAATATAGTAGAAGGCGCACCTGTCCTAATTGTTGAGACGAAATATGGTAAATTCCCCCTCTTGGTATAATTATTAAGGCGGAGGCGAGGATTGGGGCATACAGACTGAAATGTAACGGGAACTGGTGCTCTGAGCCTGCCCTAGGACACACCAGAATAACGAGCAGTATCACAAACCCAATATTTGAGATGAGCAGTGATACAATGCCAAAACGGATAAATACACACAGACCATACAAAACCCAGCTTACCTGGGGCGATAGTGAGCGATCTCCTGGTTAGTCTCGGAATTTGGTTTGGTATCCGATGGATCAAGACTGACAATGGAGCCGGCGCAGGTACATGGTATGACCGCCAGGTTTAATGCTTATGCTTCCCTGGGAAATATCCACTATTTTCCAGGCGGAAAAATATGCCATTGAACTTTGTCTGCGAGAGAACTTGAGGAGGAGATATAAAGGGGAGGGACATTACTATCTTCTCTGATAGTCAAGCGCCATAAAAGCTTTGGCATCCCAACAAATCAACTCAAGGTTGGTTTGGAACTGTCTGCAATGCCTCCTAAACCTGGCTAACCACAACAAAGTTACACTTTCCTGGGTGCCAGGACACAGGGGAATACAGGGCAATGAAAATGCAGACTCCCTGGCCAGGCGAGGCTCTGCAGCAATGTTTGTGGGTCCTGAACCTGTTTTTGGGATACCAAAAGCCTCGGTTTGTGGCTACATGACTCGGTGGATTCAAACACAACATCAGTCATACTGGAACCACATGATCACATCACAGTAAATCAATGTTGGACTCCCCATAAATAGGAATCAGATTAGAATAGTGACAGGATTAATAACCGAACACAATCACAACCTCATGGTGGACACTAACCACCAGGAGGCTGGAGACCAGAAAAGAACAGTAAAAGGGCTACTACACCTGTCTAAAGTGTCAAACCTTTTTAACTGAAACAAATACACAAGAAATACAACAAGCCCTGTAGGCTGCAGTGTCGAGGCGGACAAAACCTCAACTTGTGTATTTATTTTATCAATCAATCAATCAATTAAGGGGGATGGGGGTCGAGCCGAATCTCACCTATTCTCACGTGGGGGAGAGAGGGTATCGGCAAATATCACGTTTTTTTCCGCTAGACACAGTGAAAAATTGCAAGAAACTTGGTAAAAATAAGTAAAACATGTTTCTCCACTAAAATATAGCTAATACAATAAACTAATCCTACACAATGAGATTTTCTCACTATGATTCTAGACTACGTTCTTAGTAGTTTTAAATACTAGTCCTAAATAAAAATAATAAAGTAAATTATTTTTTGAAATAAATCCAACGCAATCAAGCACGGAATAATGTATTTACACTAAAATACGCATTTTGAAAAATCTCACGTAAGATTAAGGGGGGGAGTCGAGCCAAATCTCACGACATCTCACCAGGGGGAGGGAAAGTCGAAAATTGCCAAAATCGCCTCACCTAATTAATGGACGCCTCCTAACGGTTCCAAAACATGCAGGAGGAAAAAGCCTCACACATAAAATACGACTGCAATGCATTGACGTATAGAAGACATATTGTTTGAAAATCTACAGAGTGGAATTTGTCTTCCACATGAACATTTCAGTAGAAATCTTTTAGACCAGATAAAGGAAAGCGACTTCTATATAATCTAGGAGAAATCGGCGCATGAGTACCGAAAACTATTCCACCTCAATTTTTTTATACGATCCCCTTAAATTGCCCTACTGATGATATAATTGCATGTTGCCATGGGGCAACCTGGTGCCATATTATTTAAACCGAAATGGTTTGAACAATTGCAAGGAATTGTTATTTTTCAACCGGACACGATAAAGTTAATATTTTTGGGTTGAATTTTTT
>JAHBCN010020160.1:0-15315 GCA_019359885.1 Listronotus oregonensis
AATTACTAAATAAATGGTTTTCTTTGTAATTGAAAAAAATAATTTTTTTCCCCACTTTAAAAAATAAGAATAATGATGTACAAATAATAAAGAGTTAAATGCTTGTTAAAAGAATCATAAAAGGGGGCATTCGAAAAACATTTACTTGTAAAAACTAAAAAAAATATATATTTAAAAGCCTTTAAAAAGTTTTACAATGTAAAGAAAATTAACTTTAATTAGATTTTTTAAAACCAAATCATCATGACGACGTTCTTGGCGGTAACGATACTCTTCCAACGTGCACGAACATTCTAACAAATTTCCAAACTAAAATTGATTCTTTTTTTTACTAAATAGTCGGCTTTAATTACTGCAGCGTGGTCAGATTCTTAAAGTATACCTTGATTCTAAGGTGTAAAATTATTTTGAAAAATTAAGTTTTGATTTAAAGTCTGCTGGCTTTAATTTCTACACTAAGTAATATGATAAATTTTACAATAAGGTGCAACATTCGCTACATGGTGAATCTGGACTCACCTAGAGTAGTTTCTCGAAGATACTGAATGGTGTCGTCGGTACGTATAACTCTTTCGTCACCTTGAGTGTGTATTTTTTGTGTTGATCATGTTCTTTTAAATCCCCTTATTTACTGATTACTAAAATTAGTGCTCGGACACTTATTAATATGCCGTAGTTCCAATTCAACACGGAAAAGGCGGCGACCAATTACATAAAATCGAAAATTCTCGTAACAGGTGTGGACGCAATCGGCGTGTTGTTGCCCCGTGTAAGGACTCATGGTTACCGAAATTGTAATGGCTGCACTATACACTGACGCCTCTTTTGCGCTCATCCTCCACACGGTTTTAAAAATGAACTTCCTTCTGGGCCACCCTATATAAAGATCGAAAAAGTAATTAACATCTGCAATAACTTCTATCTGTCTATCTATCTATCGTAGCATGGTAAGTTCCCTCGCTGGGGCCCTGAGCACTAAGGCCCAAGCCCATTATGCTCTAAACCAACCCTTAAGCATCACTAAGTATATGTAAGCGTCCTCTCTTCCCTCTCCACACCATCTACATTAACTTGTCTTACTTTTTCCTATCTTGTTGAGATAGTGTCTGTTTCTACAATGACCTGTCAGTATGCCTGTGGTTTCTCATTGGCACCTAAATTAAAGTCCTTTATGCTCATCAGCATTTATTAGAGCCCCGTTCGCTGCCTTACTGTCAGTAGATATGGTTACCTTTCCCCTTTCCTTCAACTAAGGCAGTATTCTATAACTTTGGCTTTGCCATAACTTCCGCCTCAAATACGATTGCAAATTTTTTCATTGCTCCATAGATGTTGTAGTTCGTTCTTTCTACATAGAAAGCGAAGCCTGTGCGACCTTCTTTCCTCGGGCCATCTGTATAGATAAGCCCCAGTTTCCACTTCGCCCATGATGTCACAGTCCAAACTTAGCTTCTTATATTTTGTAATGGTTGAGCGGACGTTTTATTATCGTTTATAGGATGTTACCACAGCGCTTATACATGCAATAAGTCGCACCTTATGAAATATTTACGCTTGATTTGCAGCTTTATAGGCTTTTATACAATATTTTATAGACGCTTACGCAGCATTAACAAAATTAATTGGACACTACTACATATCTGCTTGGAAAGGCTTTTATAAATGTGCCAAAGTAATTATAAAGCACCTTTTTTAAAAGAGCACAAAAACAAGTTTTTTTTTACTTTATTACACACATGAGCAGAAGGCTTTGAAGCAAACAGCAAAAAGACATATTAAATTAAGCTGACAGATATTCCTCACCAGATGCCCTTTTCCACAACCTAACGCATTTCTTTTAGGTCTCCGGCTTTCTTTTTCTCTTTTCCCTTCATTTCAACTTTATTTTCAACCACTTCATCTAGATCACTATCCTCAGTTTCTTCCGATTCTTGCTCAGCTTCTTCGACAATAAAATCAGAATCGTTTTTATCTTCAGCGCGCTCTGTATCGCTTTCTGTAGCATGTGTATTATTAATATTATTAACATCGAAGCCAGTTAAATGAATCACGTCTACTGTAGGATCTTTTGTGCCGGTTGCTAGTACTTTTATGTTGAAATCTTCATAATTTCCATCGTCAAAGGTTGCTGTTGGCTGCAGCTTCATTATAACTTCTGATATCTTTATCTCCTGCGAAGTAAATGAGCCACCTAAAAATAAAAGAGTTCTTTTTATAATAGTGTCACTCTAAAAATATTTAATTAGTTAGGTACCATCAAAAACTTCATAGCAGTTATCCTTTTCCATTGGTGCAACTTCCATCGTCCAGTTACAAAAAAAATGTTTGGGCGGTGTTGGTTGATTACTATGAGAAATGTTTGGTTGCTTGATCTGACATTTTGGTGCATAAAGCAAAATCAGGTTTTTTACTTTCTTTTAAGT
Source organism: Listronotus oregonensis (assembly GCA_019359885.1). Lineage (NCBI taxonomy): Eukaryota > Metazoa > Arthropoda > Insecta > Coleoptera > Curculionidae > Listronotus > Listronotus oregonensis. Next base: position 2,424 of record JAHBCN010020160.1, read on the forward strand.
AATGGTAACGTCTATATGTCAGCTTCCACTGAAAAAAAAATTGATAGATGAGCAATAAAAGACTCACCTAGAAAAAAAAAAAAGTTCTCTTTTAAACAATGCCAGCCAAAAATGTCTTAATAATTTACCAATTGCAAATTTATTGCTTATATCATTTTCTATGATTGCAACTTGCAGAATGTCACAGCAACCACAGGAAGATAAATCTTTGGATTGGGCTTGGCAATAATAATAATTGATTCGAATGTTCTGGTTTGCTTGCTCTAAATTGGTGAATATAGCAAGACTAGGCTCTCTTAGTTCTCTATTTAGTAACGGTAAGGTTGCATTGTCGGTTCTTACTGAAAAAAATGTTAAATATAAACTATCAGATTTTTTTGGTAAACCGTATCCCTCCGCATATCTATAAAAGCCATACTCTATGTTTTTAATCCAACACCGATTGTTTTTGTTTACAACGGAAGGAAATATACATTATAGTACCTACCTGAACATGTATCGTTTAAACATGCGCGTGATAGCGCATTTTCCTGCTTCTGTTTTTGATTTAAGTTGTCGCTCATCACACCACTACTAGAGTTCGGTTTCGTATATGAGCCCTCGCTTGATCGAGCCATGCTTGAAATTTTTTGTGCCCGAAATAACATTTTGTCACACTAGTCAATATATATTTTTTGGCCTGAAGCTATTTTGCCGTTTAGCCAGTCACAATGTGTTAGTTTATTAACTATTTACACTTATATAATAGCAAAATAGAAATACATGTACTATAAAAAAAAGAAAAAGAACTATATATAATATCATTAAAATGTTTTATATCTATCCAATCATGTTTTTTCCAAAATGGCTAATTTAATTTTTAATTCAAACATAAAAGGTAAGTGGAGATTGTTAACACATGAAGACAAGGATACAGACTTCATGCCACTGGGGTCTGTCAGGGCGACTTTTAAAATATAGACATACATGGTTTAGACCGCTGAACCAAAGGAAATTTGGGATAAGGAATGATAACTTTTATAATTTTAAATTAATTTTCTTTAAGTAAGTTAAAAATACATTGTATACTTTTATCTTTTGTAGAGATAAAAGGTGCAATACATTAAAAGGACATTCCACTTTACATTCAGTAATTAAAGTTTTAAACATGTTATCAATGTTAAAGCTGAATTTTTTACTTTCAAAAAATATATGGTCCAGATCACATTTAACTTGACACTCATCACATTTGTCGGAAGGTAATATATTATGTGGATTTTGTATAAATGTGCAGGAAAACAAGCATGTCCCAATTTCATGCGTACAATGGTCGTTACTAGCTGTCTTGAGACTGTTAGATCCTTGTGCCATAATTTGGCTGGGATACTATCCGTAAGCAGTGAGTATCGTGTAGGGGTATTTTTACAAAAATCTTTCCATCTGAAATTCCACTTTTTATGCATAACTAGTTTTAGAGTGTTGCATGCATCACTAAGGCTTAAGGTATAATTCATAGGTAGCCCATTAAGAACACTGTCATTGGCCAAAGAATCTACCATTTCATTTCCGGTTATTCCGGTGTAAGCTTTAACCAATATAAAGGAAATTTGTTTATTACGTAATATAATTTTACGTATTAATTTCTTAATGTTCCATAGTATTGGATTGATCTTATATTTCCAACATTTTGTGTTACCTAATGCCTTTAGAACCGACATAGAATCTGTTAAAATAATAAGTTGTTGATATTGGTTATCTTTTTGTAATATAAAATTAAGAGCTTCGGATATGGCTATGGCTTTACAGGTAAAGATACTATATGTTTTTTCTATTTGAAATTTAAATTGACTGTTTAGCTGAGGAGCATAAATTGCTTCCCCATGACCTTCTGTTGTTTTAGAAGCATCTGTATATATAACCAGGGATTTATCAAAATGAATAAGCTGATCTTTTAGGATATTTATATTTAGTGTTTTGTTATCAGTAAACGGTGGAAATATTATATTAATTTCTTGCATAGCACCGAAATATTCATAAGCAAATGCACAAAAGGGTGTAATATTATTTAAGATTTAATTGTGAATTTCAAATGCCTCGCACAATAGAGGTGAATTTTTATGATATCTATATTTGTTTGTCAGATCGTACATATTTAGTTTTGATATATTACTTAGTAGCTCTGTATTAAAAAACTTTTGTTTAAACAAAAATTTTGCACATAGGGTTTCCCTCCAATGTACTTTAAGTAAAGTAAGTAAAATGTACTTCAACTTATAAAAACTGTCTTAAATCACCAAAATATTGCACAAAACCAGGGCACAATAGACAAGTTGTAAAGACTACTTTCACTGAAAAACTATATTATGTCCAAAACATAGCCTCACAATCCTTGGGCATAATACTAAATATGGGACTTAATATTTTGGTGTAATTTCATTAATTAAGAGCCAAAAGTTATTATAATCACTACATAATATAACTTTAATCACAATTGAACTTAATATTGGTTTTTAAAGTATATCTGGTAAACTAGAAATAATGGGACCTAATATATATATATATATATATATATATATATATATATATATATATATATATATATATATATATATATATATATATATATATATATATATATATATATATATATATAAAGATTCCAAATTCTTGGGGATTCGGTCTAGGGCTGAAGTAAAACTCTTTTTTTACTAAACGCCGAGCTTTCGGAAATTTATTTTTTTCTTTTTCAAGGCTACAATATAAAGAAAAATCTTTTACAATCAAAAAATTAATCTACAAATGCAACTTATTGTTTTAAAACGGTAATATTTAACAATAAAAACTTACGTGCAAAGTAAGTTTTCTTAAGGCTAGAGTCATTATAAGAAACATAATCAATTTATTGTTTTACATCTTAGTGTTCATAATTTTTGAATTTAAATTTTTTAACAATTATACATTTTAGTGTTTTCTAGAACATCTTGAGAAATACTGTTAAGTTAATACATATCGAAATCAATATCAGTAGTATTATCAGGACAACATTCCTTTTTAGGTTTTTCCTTTTTTGTTCTTTCGTCGAAAAATATGTATACAGTGTGAATGTCGGAAATTTTACAGAAAATTCTTTTAAAAAATTATTTAGAATTTTTCTTTCTTTATATTTTATTATACAATTATTATAAAAAAATAAGGATGGATACAAAAATTTTTTTCACTAAATTAATTATCGTTTTTTTTTAAGTTTTCTAAGAGGCATTAAAACAAAACGATAATTAATTTAGTGAAAAAAATTTTTTGTATCCATCCCTATTTTTTTTTAATAATTGTATAATAAAATATAAAGAAAGAAAAATCCTAAATAATTTTTTAAAAGAATTTTCTGTAAAATTTCCGACATTCACACTGTATACATATTTTTCGAAGAAAGAACAAAAAAAGGAAAAAACCCTAAAAAGGAATGTTGTCCTGATAATACCACTACTGATATTGATTTCGATATGTATTAACTTAACAGTATTTCTCAAGATGTTCTAGAAAACACTAAAATGTATAATTGTTAAAAAAATTTAAATTCAAAAATTATGAACACTAAGATGTAAAACAATAAATTGATTATGTTTCTTATAATGACTCTAGCCTTAAGAAAACTCACTTTGCACGTAAGTTTTTATTGTTTATATATATATATATATATATATATATATATATATATATATATATATATATATATATATATATATATATATATATATATATATATATATATATATATATATATATATATATATATATATATATATATATATATATATATATATATATATATATATATATATATATATATATATATATATATATATATATATATATATATATATATATATATATATATATATATATATATATATATATATATATATATATATATATATATATATATATATATATATATATATATATATATATATATATATGTATTATATACAGGGTGTTACTTATTGGTATGTCATATAATTTGAAGGAGGCATTCCTGGATCGATTTTAAGTCGAAAAGTTTATATAAACGTGGGCCCTAAAATGCTTAGTTATTAAGATACAGGGTGTTAAAGTTTTAATTTTGCTTTCGTTTTTTCTTAATTATTCTTTAACCAAATGACCTAGCGGTACAAAATTTGGGATCTGGGGGTTTTCTGAGGCGAGAAATTTAAATTCGTCCACGCTTTTGATGTTGCTACTAGAGGGCGCCAGCTACGGCCTTCCTCACTTGTTTTAGATGTCGTAACTTTTTTTAAGCTTAGAATATTGACCTGTTTATTAAAAAATAAGTTACTATAAATCCATCTGCATCAAAAATGTATACTTTATTTAAGTGTCTAGGAGTAGCCGTTCTCGAGATAAACACACTTTAAAGGATCCCACAATTTTTTTATGGAAAATGAATTTTGGCCAATTGTTTTCAAACTTTGCATAGTGGTAGTTCTTAACACGGTGATCAAAAGTCTTTTAGGGCAGAAAACCCGAAAACGCCTCCAACCCCCCCAAAATCACCCTCAAAAGTCACTGGGGAATTGGGGACCTTTGAGGGTGATTTTAGGGGGGTTGGAGGCGTTTTCGGCTTTTGTGCCCTGAAAGACCTTTGATCATCGTGTTAAGAATTATCACTATGCAAAGTTTGAAATTGGCCAAATTCAGTTTCCATAAAAAAATTGTGGGATCCTTTAAAGTGTGTTTATCTCGAGAACCCTGCTCCTAGAGACTTAAATAAACTATACTTTTTTGATGCAGGTGGATTTATAGTAACTTATTCTTTAATAAACAGGTCAATATTCTAAGTTTAAAAAAGTTACGACATCTAAACAAGTGAGGTAGGCCGTAGCTGGCGCCCTCTAGTCAACATCAAAAGCTGGACAATTTAAATTTATCGCTCAGAAACCCAGATCCCAAATTTTGTACCGCTAGGTCATTTGGTTAAAGAATAATTAGAAAAAACGAAAGCAAAATTAAAACTTTAACACCCTGTATCTTAATAACTAAGCATTTTAGGGCCCACGTTTATATGAACTTTTCGACTTAAAATCGATCCAGGAATGCCTCCTTCAAATTAGGACATACCATTAAGTAACACCCTGTAGAGTAGAAAACACTAACAAATTTTACCAGAAATACAAAAAAGAAAATGTAATGGAAAAACTAAGTGGTTACTAATTTAGATGAACTCGTACTCTAATTGACTTACAGTGTAAATGGAGAGTAATCAACGGAGTTGCAGAGTTAAAACTAAAATAACAAATCCTAAACCGGAAACTCGGTGCTTCGAGTTACAACTTTACTCTTTTTATAATACAGTTGTTAATTGGTGCAGGACATTTGATAATTTAAATTAATTAATGGTTTGTGTCGTAATGGCTTATAGCTGCAGCCATGTCATTAAGGAGTTACTTTTGTAATGAAAAAATTATATTTTCTTATAAAGGCGTAAAGTACATATAGAAAAGGTATTTAAAAATGTACTTTTATCAGTCACTTGCAAACTTATTGAAAAGTTTTCTTTGGGTTAGAAAAAAATTAAGATGCTTGCATTTTTTACAAATAAAATAAACTTTGCGTGATAATAAGGTATTTATTGTTATTTTTTTACTTCTATGATCTCTTTATTTTCTATTAAGGAAAACAATTAAATAAAAAAATGCATGTATTTCTTTAAAGAGTTAGTTAATATCATGACAACAACAAAAAATATTTTATTAAAAAAGCCTGAAAGGTGGGAAAAGGTTCAGATCGTGAAGCGTTTGGTGAAGTAGTACAATGTCAGATTAAGTAATTTAATAATTATTTTATCAACTACCAGTAATATCATGTGGCTATCACAATATTTGAGCAAACAAGATAGTAGCAAAAGTAAGGTTAAACACAATGAGTGAAACTGATGTTATTAATAGTGACCTTGAATAACAGTAGCGTTAAATAAGTTCACGGAGAAAAATACTGCGCATTTTGTATTTAAAGTCTGAAAATACGGGCGTTTTTGATGTGGCATGCGTCCAATAGGGTTAGGGCGTAAGTCAGGGCATTATTTTTGTACACCAATATAACCCTAAAATTCTATATTTTAATGGATTTTTGTTAGATTACACAGTAGATATGTTACCTGACTCCTGCGGCAAAATCCATCATTTTCCCATGTATTTCTTATGGGAGAATTTTCAGGTCCGATTTAGATTTTACTTCCGGTCTAGCACCAAGTGCCAAGCGGCCGCCCAGCTAAGTAATGGCCACGCCCGACGTTGCTTGACTTTAGATTATGGCGCTGACCAAGATTATGAAATATGAACTCATCAGGAGACCTCGAGTAATTTTGGAAATAAATAAAAAAGTCCTGAAGGATTCGGAGGATTCGAACCGTTGACCTAGCGACCGAAAATCTGGAACTCCACCACTGAGCTATAGGAGAATATTAAATATAAAGGTGAAATGAATGTATAGGATCCTGAGTATTACGCCAGCCCACGTGAGTATCATATTAATGTTGGGGCTGTTATTTGAAAATACAGTGCTGTTATTTAAAAATACAGGGCTGTTACTTGGAAAAACAGTATATGAGATTATAATTATAAGGTTCTGCGCTCTGCTCTTAAGTCCTGCGTTTAAGCACCAGGTTTAACATGTCAGGTTTGACACATGACTTTTGTTGACAGGTGACAAGTTTGGCCTTGAAATTATTGACGTTAACAAGAACCATTATTTGGTTAAGTTTTATTCCGTAATACTAAGACCACAATGATTAATTTACTATAGGGGCACCGTACTAATCGCTAATTGATGTCTCTCATCTTATTTTAAACAGCTGTAGTGCCTTTATGGCTAAAGATGTTTACATACAATATATAATCCTTAGCTCAAGATGATGTATTAAACAACGTTTCAATTTTAACCATCATCATCGTCGGGGTTCCGGTGTTAGCCTATTCGATAGGTACGACGTTACACTAATTCATGAGTCGTCATTATCAGCGCTAACGAGGCGATGGCGGCCGACCGGTATAACTTACAATTTTCGTTGCAAATCAGTGTCTTATCACGAGTATCCGAAACAGCGTTTCGATTTTATCCGTCATCCTCATCATCGGGGTTCCGATGTTAACCGATAACTTCCGAACACTATGTCTTACAATTTTCGCGCAATATAAGACCTTAGCCCAAGTATCCTAAACAACGTTTCGATTTTAGCCGCCATCACCATCATCGGGGATCCGCGTGACAGGTGACATTTGACAGCCGCCATTATTTTAACGCTTGCGTAGTAATCTATTAGGATCTCGTACACGTAAGCTAAATTTCATAGGTCACGTGGTTTGCGAAATATGACAGTTGACAGGTGCTATTTGACAGCTGACATGCGCCATTATTTTAGTGCATGCGTAAGACTCTAAGATAGGCCTAGCCCACGTTTCCTAATTAACATATGACGTCAAGATTACGAGATAATAAGCTGCTTTGGAGCTGGATGCGCGTGAACGTATCATCTAACACTACTACACGCTAGGGCACAGGTTCGAATCCTGCTGGGTGCGGACTTTTTTTATTTATTTTATTAGTTCGTCAGGCGTAATACAACCATACATTGTTTACCAATATTATTAATGACAGTTAAACGACCTTATTACTACTATTTTCCCCATTAATATGATACTCACGTGGGCTGGCGTAATACTCAGGATCCTATACATTCATTTCACCTTTATATTTAATATTCTCCTATAGCTCAGTGGTGGAGTTCCAGATTTTCGGTCTCTAGGACTTTTTTATTTATTTCCAAAATTACTCGAGGTCTCCTGATGAGTTCATATTTCATAATCTTGGTCAGCGCCATAATCTAAAGTCAAGCAACGTCGGGCGTGGCCATTACTAAGCTGGGCGGCCGCTTGGCACTTGGTGCTAGACCGGAAGTAAAATCTAAATCGGACCTGAAAATTTTCCCACAAGAAATACATGGGAAAATGATGGATTTTGCCGCAAGAGTCAGGTAGCTTATCTACTTTACACGCCTGGGAAGCTTTTATGGTACCGCTGTGGCCCGGGCCCCGGGTATAGCGACTGACAAAGGAAATTTAAAAAAAAAAAGAAATTAAAATTAGATTGGTAGGAGTTTTTATACAAAACTTGGTATATTTTAAGAACTTTTAGTTATTATATATGACTTTTTGTCATAAATGCCATTTTAGTTGGTTTAAACCGGCATAGTATGGCATGTGTTAATTGATTTTAAGTTTTCCTTTACCTACTTTAGCATTAAGCATGGGTAATCATGTATTATTTAAATTAACAGATAATACCGTTACACATTTACTTTATTTGATATTATGTATGATGCTTTTTATTAAATGCGTGTTGACATATTTTTGATTTGTGGACTTTTGTGTTTTTAATATTTGTTTAATGTTCTTCTATGCGTTTAGCTAACGGTCTGGAAGTTTCACCTATGTAAAATTTATTACTTTTACAAGGGATCTTATAAAAAGCATTTTTTGTGTTTTCGTTTATATTGTATGGTTTTGTTTTTGTTACTTGAGATCTAATAGTGTTTTGTGTTTTAAAGATAATACGAATAATAAATTTATTACCTATTCTTTGAATTTTATTTAATAAGGATATGGTAGAAATAGATTTGTAATAGGTATATGTTGATTTTGTCTTAAATTTAGTTGTTCAAATTTTAGAAAGCATTTGTTAATAAAGTCAAGAGGATAATTATTTTGAATCAAAATATCTTTTAAACATTTTTTTCGTTTTAATCAGAACAATTTATTTTAGTTCTATTAGAAATACTTTTTACAACTCCTTTTTTTAACAATATTGGGTGAATAGAGTTACAATTTAAGTTCCTGTTTGTATGTGTAGGGTTTCTGTAAATTTTAGTTTTAAAATTATTTACATCTTCTTTTATTAGAAAATCAAGAAAAGGAAGTTGTGAGTTTTGTTCTTTGTTTAAAGTGAAATAAACAGTGGGTTTTTGTATATTAATGTATGTGAAAAAAATATTTAGACAATATTAGTCATGTTGACAAATAGAAAAATTGTCATCTACATATCTGCACCAAACTAAAGGTTTATAATGATAGTTTTGTACAAAATTGAATTCAAAATTTTTTATTAAAATATTACTTAATGATAGTGATAAATCTCAACCCATTATTGTAATATCATCTTGAAAACGGTGGCCGCCTTGCCACCGAAACGTATGTATTTTTGTTTTTATTTTTGGGCTTTTTGGGGAATTTTTCTTTTTTTTTTTTTTGTTGCAGGCAATCTGTAAGTTCATAGGGGTCAATAAGGCTGAGCAGGCTCAGTTTGTTATATCCCGGGGCCCAGACCGGAGTGGTCCCATTTTCCAAAAAGTAGTAAGGAGAGTATCGAAAAAAAAACATACTGAAACTTTAAACCAGTTTCATAGCACTCTATACTCCCCATATAAATTAAAATTTTAGTACCTTATGGGCGATAATTTAAAGCATGCTCTAAAACACCTAAAACAGAGTGTATTGGAAGCGGGAATAGTAATGATATAGAATGGGGAAAGGAAATAATAATGCCCGTAGTGAAATTAAATTTTCGTGACGACAAGACGTCACACCCGATTAAATCTAAAACAGTCATTTATCGCTTCATTGCGTATTATCTCTGCAATTTAGTCCTCGTATCTATTACTATGATGAAATTGGTACAATACGTTTGAAGTTCTATAACTAATTTGCATCAAAATTTATCCTTACATTAACACAACAGTGCTTACACATAATGATTTAGTTCAGTAAACGAAGTTGTGGGCCGTCACATTTTTGTTTTTTTTAGTTTGCAGGTATCAATGTGTACATTGACCTTTAAAAATATCATATATAGAAAAATGTCGGCAAGGGTCTGAAAATGGCCCTCAAGAGCCCGGAAATCAGTTTCTCCAACTATTTTGGCCGATATCTACCGAAATATGAAATTTACGCAATTTGTGTTTAGACGAAAATGAAGAGCAGTTCATTAACTACAAAGATGATTCCCATCACTTTTGTCAAAAATTTGATGGTTTTTGAGAGAACCGGCCATTAACGCACCTCGTATTTTTTGCACCGGCCTCGCATCTCGAAAGGCGCTCTAAGCTACATATTCTTCCAACCGGGTGGACAAATTGTTAAATAACTCACGTTAAAATGCATATTTTTTCATAATTTAAAGTTTATATGAAAGAAGGAATTTGTAGCCATAATACCTTGTCACTGTTTTCCTTTTTTGTTTCTTTAGAATATTGAAAACTGTAGCCAAAATTAATTTTTGCTCGATATTTTAACCCTTCTATCAATCTGTTCATATTTTTTTTTTATAAAGAGTAATTTTACCAAATCCTTTTGAATAATGGGGCGTTAAAAGGTGTTAAATTCATTCCGAAAAATTCAATAAATATTTTTTGTGTATTTTTATAAACAATGCTCGGGTCTATCGGGAATTAATACATAATCAAGGGCCATATCGGCTTTTCATGCACATCATTCGAAAGCTTAGATTGCCCCTATCTCGATGGCACTCTTCTTTTTTTCCAAGTTTTTTTAACTTTTTGTGGTTAATAATTGTATTTAACTAAAGATCACATTCTGACCTTTTTATCCATATATATATCAAGTAATTGATGCTATTAGCCGTTACTATGTGGTAATTAATCATCATGAAGAACACTGATAAATAAAACTACTATGTTTTTTTTACCACTAAAATTTTAGTGGTAAAAAAAAACATAGTAGTTTTATTTATCAGTGTTCTTCATATATCAAGTACTTTAATATTCCGTTACAGGCGTCTGCTACAGTGTGTGCACCCACGTTGGCTCTAACGTTTTTTGCTCTTTTATTTACAAACAATCTGTGTAAATCAGATTGTAGATTTTGAATGCATAAATTTATTTATTAAGAAAATAGTGTATAAGGTAAAATAGTTATTTGTGCAACTAGTTGGGAACAACACTATTTTTCGTATCAAGCAGAATGTGAGTTAGGAAAAATCGTGTTTCCCATTAGTGGTTCATGTCATTAAGGCCCGTGTTCTAATAACAAGGATATGGAAAATAAAGATTTAATCGTACCTGAACAAGCAGAGGAAGGAGAAGAAATGGTGAAAATAAAGAGATAGGGGTAGAGCCAGAGACAAAAGGGCAAAAGAAAGAAACAGAAGAAAAAAATAGACCAAGAGGAAGAAAGAGTGGACGAAATAGACTAGGAGGCCATTGATGATGCCAACCAGGAATATGCATCCGAGACAAGCGTGATAGAATGATAATTAAGTGGTAGATGTTTAGCCCCGTTTTCCTTAAGGGGAGCTCAAAGGCTTATACCGAGAAAAATAATGACGTTTTTAACACCAAAAGTTGTTGAGAAATAGATCATTCTTAGAGGTACGTTCATAGCCGTAGTAATTTCGTGAATAGGAGGAAAAGTGATCTACAATTGGTCTTTACAGTTTAAAATATGTAGATCAGTGTATCTCCAGACTCCTTGTCCCAGAATTTGATAAAAAAGTGCCATATTTTTAGACTCCAAACACTGATGATTTTCGCCACCCGTTTTTTTTGCAAGAAGTATTAGGGTATCAAAAAAAACATAGAGACCATTTTTGTGGGTACTGAACTGCTTTTTATTCCTGTCGAAACCCCGAATCTCTAAATGTCATATTTTGACAGATATTGGCCAAAAACCGATTTTCAGGCTTTTGAGGGCCATTTTCAGACCCTTGCGGACATTTTTCTATCTATGATATTTTCAGAGGTCAATGTACACATTGATACCTGTAAATAAAAAAAAGTTGTGACGGCCCAACCTGATCTTCAGGTTTAGGGTTTTTCCGGCCTTTATTTACTAAACTAATTTATATTTATAGGTGATCGATGATATTGTGGCTATTATGATACAATAGAAAAAAGGCTCCTTACCGCCAGACTTACGTCATTGTATAAAAGCTGAAGATTTTTCTGCGCAGTGTCCCCCAGGGGTAGTAATGATTCGCTACTAAAAACCTCAGACCATCGTCACTTTGGCAGGTAAGAGGTATCACAGTTATAGAAAATTGCTACCCAAAATCGTTATAGTGTTAAGCGTTTTTTTTTTTTAATTTTTCAATGGTTACTTCGACTTATCAGGTAATTCCTTTACACCGCATGTTTTTCAGAGGTGGTTCCCCCCTGTAAATTTTTGATTTTTTAAGTTAAAAAAATAAGTTTGTATGTCGGAATTTGACACAAGTCTGCGTTATTTGAACTATTTATTTGTTTTGTATCGATTCCGATTTTACCAGGAGAAACTAATATTTTTAAATTTTAAATAGCTCCAAAATTTCCATCTAAAACGCTTAAAAAAGATAATAAGTAATAATAAAATAATAGGGTAAGTTTTTTTTATCTTGGGACAGTCCACGAAGGCTGATGCCTAAGTACAAACGTACCGTGGGTGTCGTAAGTGTGGTGAGAGGGAGTTTGTTCACACATGACTTAGATATTTGGAGATTGGAAGGAGAAGGAAAAACTTCTGCGGGCAGCAGTTTCCATAGTCTTGACACTCTAGGGATAAAGGAACGAAGAAAGCGGGAAGTTCGGACCTCTCAAACTGAACTGTAAAAGGTTGCATAAAAGTTGCAATACGTGTTGCTCTGTTGGGAGCTGCCAAAGAAGAAATTATACTGGCCGACGCCTCTGAGCAGAAGCCGTGAAAATACCTAAAGAAGAGCGACAGATTCCCTAGAGGCAATAAACTGAACAAGATTTTTGGCGCCCCAATCCAGAATAAGTTTGAGGTCTTGTGAAAGAAATATCTGCATTGACCTGCGCCTGTTTTCAAAATCAGAATTACACGGTGGCTTAAGAAATTGAATACCAGAGTGA
>JAHBCN010020161.1:0-15257 GCA_019359885.1 Listronotus oregonensis
TTTTAATTCAAAGTATAATAAAAAATAAAATTAAAACCTTTTCCCAAAAAATATAAGAACAGATAAAAAAAAAAAGTAAAACAAATTTATTAAAAATATTGTCTAAAACATTTTTTTTTTTTGGTTCCTAACTATCAACTTATTATTTTGTAAGTGGGAAAAACACCCATTTGCATTGGTAACTTTTAAAACTAAATTTATAAATTTTTAACCTATTAAAAAGTCGTGCGGGGACAACATTAAATAAAAGTGAAGATAGATTTTCAAACAAACCATATCATGGTTCCCCAAAATAACAATTCCAATTGGAAAAAAAATAGTATAACTGGGCAACCGTACTAAGAGTCGGGAAACCGCGGGTTGGCAGATGGAAGTTTGATAAAAAAAAACGGCAGTTAAGGCAGTTGGAAAACCCCTAAATATCAAGTATACCAATTTTGGGATCCCCTATAGTTCGCGGTGTTAAATCCTCCGAGTGTAAGTGTGAGACATAACAATAGGAGCTACAGTATCGCATTTTATATAGATTCTAAATAAGAGAGTCACAAGTTCAGTAGCTGTCGCCTCTCGTATGCACTTTGCCTATAACCTACATAATATACCAAAAAGTAGGTATAATAATAAATAAAGAAAATTTTAAGTCCGAACCTACATGCGGGTACCCAAAGTATATTGAGTTTTACGACTAACAGTAGCAAGTAAAACGAGAAATCAACCAATTATTGTGAAATGTACTGTACAGCGTAGTATATACAATATGTCACAAGTGGTGAAGTGACAGTATACACACATGACACAATATGTTTGTCTAGGTTACAGAAATTTAACAATCGTAATAGATCTATTGCCCAAGCTTTATACAAATAATATAGAATATAAGTACCTGTAGCCTAAATTTTTATCTCACATAAAATTTGAATATCTACCTTCAAAAAGAAAATCTAACCCTTACGGACCGAAATAAAACAACGAAAACGTTTCAGGTCTCAGTTTAATATCTGGGATAATATTCGCGCAAACAAAGCCAAGAATGCGAAAATCCAGAATAAATTTGTCTGGGACTACGGAGGAGTACGTCGAATTTCAAAATATTGAGAGTTTTAGAGAAGCACGAAAACTAGGAGCTTTAAAGACTCACTGCAATATCTTCTGGGTGCAAATATATCTATGTTCTAAATGTCATATTTATATTTAAAAAACCTTTTTAAAAACAAGCTTTTATTTTCATAATATACTAAACCTTTAATTTAAATTAAACCCATTAATTTATTATATTACACAATTTATATAAAATAAAAGCTTGTTGCGAGATTTAAAGGTGTAGATAAACAAAAATACAATATGTAACTTGATCTTGGCATAAGTAATTAAAAAAACTTATATGTATTCTTTTTAATAGGTAAATCTCTTAATATTAACAAGCTTATTATCATAAAAATTGTGTAATGTAATAAATTGATAAATTTCATTCAATTTAAAGTTTATTTTCTTCTTTTAGAACATGCAAATAAAAGCTTGTTTTTAAAAATGCTTTTACTACTAATTTATTTTGTACTTTTTAGTAATAGCGTTTTATCTATTTGCATATCATGGAGGTGCATAAAACAACATAGTCCGCCATCTTTGGGAGTCCGCCATATTGAATTCAGAGTGACGTCATTTTATTTTTTTTCTCAGCAAACCTTTTTATTTGATACCCATATCATGGGATCATGCATGCTTATCGAAACTAAACGCGTATGCAAAATTTCAGCTTAATCGGTTAAAATTCAAATGCAATATTTGACTCGAAGAAACAAATTTTACAAGTTTAATAAACAAGAAAATCAATAACGGTCGCCTGTACGAATTTTTTATATATAAGTAACAAAAAATACATAAAACAATAATAACTTTATAATCTATAAAAAACACCCTTTTATTGACCTTATGGATACAACTGATTTTAATATAAAAAATATTTAAAAAAGTAATAAATAGCGGCTTGCATATCAAAAAATTAAATATTAATATATACCAATTGCGACAAAAAAATAACTTTGGTTTAGAATAATAACAGAAACATGCCTTAGTGGATTAATGCAAGGGGTTGTAAGTACTTACCCAGAGACACAAGTGGAGAAAAGGACCCTTGTAAGGTAAAACAAGGGTTGTAAGACCTCGAAATAAGAATTATGATTACTTCTTGTTTCAAGAGGCTGCTGAGTCATAGAATACAGTAATAATAGGATAATGCATACATTTGATATCGAATATCTTAAATTGACAAAGTTATTTTAATATTTACATATCTTGAGGATATTGGAGGCTCTTTTTTTAATCTAGAAATTTTATTATATATTATATAAATATAACATAAAAACCTCGGAAACACGGAAACTTTTTTTTTTTGTTCCCTTCCCTTTAAAGCAGAAAACCTTTTTTACTTAAAGTTTAAAACCCTTATAACAAACATAATAATTTTACCGTTGGCCCTTAATAACTTAAAGAAGTACCCTTGGTGACCTACATAATTTAAAGTATTTATCAGTGACTCCTCGTAAGTAGGTATACAACCAAAAGGATGTCTTTGAAACTTTATTGCTTTGAACTTCAGTCTTTTAGTAAAATATACGTATAAAATTGAAAAATAATAAAGAAATCGTAAAATGAAACGAAAATTAAATACGCTAACATATCTTCCAACTAAACCTCGTTAAGTCAACATTTGATTTATTTAAACCTCGCCTATTCTCGCTTTTAAACTCTCAATGAGTAAAAAACTCGATAACTTAAATTTTTTTAACCTTTCCCTTGCCATTACTTTTTTTAAATTGTATACTAACAAACCTTTTATTTACCAAAACCTAGGAAGCAAAATTAAAATCGATTAAAATTAGAATAAGATAATTTGCAAAATGAATAAAGAGTAAAGTGGCGAAATAAAAATAAGGTTTTTTTTATCCCAAATCATTAACTGGCTAACTCGACATCATTCGTCTGAAAATAAGGGCTATTCTCAAATATATCATAAAAAGGTTTGTTGCATAGGATAACCCCAACAGCAGTGTGTGTGAGTTAAGAAGTGTCTCCTGGACCTTCCACTACTTAACTCCATAGTAATGAGAGAGGCAAGAATGGGCTACCTTCGACTGCAACAAAAACCAATTGGTGTCTACACTAGTTTGGGGCATAATGACATAAAAAGTTAGGTTGGTGACAACATCTTGGACATGGGAACAGACTAGATGATTTCCCAAACAAAAACTTCAAGGTTAAAGTTTCAGATCGAAGTGAATTGCAACAATCCGATCTTCCTAGCACGTTTGGAGACATCATCAGATGAATCCAAAACCAAGCCGGGAACTGGAGCAGGCGTGTACAGTGAAATGAGGAACTCACAATTCTCCATTCCACTAGGAACACACAATTCTATATTTCAAATGGAAATATATGCTTTACTGCACTGTGGAAAAGAAAACAATAGGAGGGTTTGTAAAAACAAGCGCATTTGCATAAAAACAGACAGCCAGACATTACAAGGGGTACTAGCAAACCCCAAGGTAACGTCCAAGCTGACATGGGAATGCCAAACAGAATGCAACAGGGTAACTCTCCTGTGGGCATCGGGACATTCGGGAATAGAAGGCAACGAAATAGTGAATAAACTAGCGAGACAGGGATCATCCACACCATACTTTGGGCCAGAACCTGCCCTTGGAGTGGCTAAAACCACAACACGAGGGCAAACCAGGGAGTGGATCCGAAACAAACACGAGAAATACTGGTCCAGCAGCAGTAGAATAAGACATGGAAAAGGCTTTATAAACGGTTCATCCAAAAGAACGAAGGAAAAACTACTAAGACAAAGTAGGAAATGACTTCGTATAACAGTAGGGCTACTAACAGGGCACGACAACCTAAGAGGACACCTACACAAAATAAGCTCATGCAATGGGGACCCAAATCCCAGAACGTGCGATGAGGGGGAAGAAACAGCCTACCACATCATTTTCAAATGTGAACCGTTGGATCACAAAAGACAGGTTTTATTTGGGCAATCGAAAATAAGCCCACAGGAATATATCAACCAACCAGTCTCGGGGTTATACAGACTTGTAGAAGGCACAAGACTAGTGGGAGGATTGGTATAAAAGAAAATGGGAAATTAGGAACAAAAAGCCCAGAAGGCTGCGCTGCCGGAAAAAAAATAGGATAATGTTAATAAATTTATATGAACTACTGCAAAATGCCAGGACAAACATAGGTATATGAAATAGCAAAAATAAATCCTTTTATTTTAATTATTAGTCTGTTAGTTAAAAACGTACCTTTAAACTTTAAAGTTAATCCTAATTATAAGATCCTCTTAAAGCTTTTTTTTTGGTTAGATGTACGAGGTAGCAGGCATGTTTTTGCTGAAAACCATTTAGCGGATCCAAACTGTGGACGAGATTCGCATCAGATCAGTAGAATAATGTCACTTCAACCGCCGACTTCCGGTCCAGACGTCATTATTTAGGAATCTTGGGCTAGCTATATTTTAAAGGTATGCGCATGCTGTCACCTGTCACCTGTCAACTGTCAACTGTCACTGTCACCTGTCAAAGAATATGCCCCCTTACACTCGCAATGTTCCTGGTTGTCTCGTTTTCCTTTGTCGCGGGCCAAAAAACCGACGTCGAATGGGGAACGCTGAGAAGCGCGAACGCAGGCTGCGAAAACATCCACAGTCGCGTTTTATGACTTTCGCGGACTCCCATGTCGGGAAAAATAAAAGAAAGGTCCGGAATATTTGTTAAATAAACAAAATGTAAAAATAGTCGAGAAAAACTTTTATTGCTCATAACTTTGCAAGTTTTGGTAGTAGAGAAAAAAGTTCCATTATTTAATTTCCTACAAGATTGGTTTAGCTAAAAATCGCAAAATATATTAAGCTAACTTAAAAATAATAGCAACAAAAAAGGAGATAAAAAAGTAATTATTTTCATATTTTTTCAAAACCTTTCAGATTTTTTTGATGACCTTAATATGTGACCAAAAAGAACTTCATATAATTTTGAAACATCTTGCTAAAGGAATTGGGCCTTTTTCGCCCATCCTACTCGTGAAATTGCAACGTTTTAATTTAGTCCACTTTATTATATTTATTATAAATTCAAGTTTTTTGTTTACATTAACGATAAATTGGTAACACAATCGGGATGACAAGAACTTAAAAAAAAACTTTTTACTAGCCATCTTTATTGAATTTTAGCCATTTCAGACGATTTTTAATAATTTATTTTAAAAAGTTATATGTTGCGCTTTTCACATCATATACTTTTTTTGTTTTTAATATTACAATAAATAAGCTTATAAACAAGCATTCATTTATTATGGTACATTAAGAGCATCATAAAATGTTTTAACATAAAGAAAAAAAAACGTCTAAATTGGAAAAATTTCAATAAACATTACAAGTTTAAAGGTTTTTTTTTGTCCTTGCTATTCTGTTTTTTACCAATTTATTGTAGATGTTAATAGAGATACTTGAACACATTATAAATTGTAACCTTTTCATGAATCTGATTGGCGAAAAAAGGCCGATTTACACCCTACTTTCGTTAAACTTGGAATGATAGTTCCTGCACAGCAATTTTGCAATCCAATGTCCATTTCAAAAATGGGCAGTTTTGCAAATTAGGTAGGTATAGTCTAAAATATGGAACTTAGAAATTCAAAATTTTTTACATATACTTAAGCTTTTAAACGCCGATTTTTGTTTTTTTAATAAAAATATATTTAATAGTTTTTTTTTTTCACATAAATTTTATCTATCTATAAAAAAAAATTAAAAATATGATTTCAAATGTAGTTTATTTTAATTTTTATTAACTAAAACATTAAAAATAATATTAACAAAATATACTCTTAATAATGTATTCAGCATTTAATAGGCAAAAACTTAACGTGCATAAATAGTTTTAATTTTAAGCTAAATATACTTTACTTCAAAAAGTACTTTTAAAACCTCTGCAAAAACTCTACAAGCCCCATCATAAGCCAACTATTATACAGATTAGTTAATATTTACCAAACCGTCTCTCGCTTTGCCTTTTGCGGCGGTAACATACGCGAATTTGTAAAAAAAAGAACCTTTTAATGTAAAAACTTTAAAATATCGAGTTTTTTTTTAATTTGGCGGGTAAAATTACCGTTTGTATTTGTTAGAGTTAATACACGCCAATAAAAGTTAAGATAATGATTAAACCATATGTTTTTTGTATTTGAAATAGTAAAAAGAGAATCTAAGATCAGTTTTTAGATTTTTTAAACTCTTTAAACATATACAATTGAGAAAAAAACAGTAAAAAGTTATAAATCAAACAAATTATAAAATTATTCGCTTTTGACGGTTTAATATACAGACTTGTCAATTTTCCGTTAATTAATAGTAATTTACGTTACAAGGCCGGGAAATAGTCTATTAAAGTACAAGTCTAGATGTTTACGGACAAGGCGACGGAGGAGCCGAGTCCGGAATTTCTAGACGAGTACTTTAATAATATTTTACGGTCGTGAATCGTACAACGTTTTATTTCATACTGTCTTATCTTTTTATGATAAGTAAATTGAGGTGTGAATATTCGGAAAATATAAACGTGTCAGTATAGTCAAAATAAGGTAATTAACGTAAACGTAGCTACAAAAATATAAGTTGTTGATCTAGTTATCTTTGAATTGGTTGCTTACAGTAACAAATAGCTTGTAGATTGTCATTGTCTTGTCTGTTAGCTTAGCGTCCATTTTATTAATAATAAGAATAAAATGTTCCTGTAAATATTTTAAATAATTTTAAACTGCAGTATTACCGTTAACATTTATAAGTAATTTTATTGTAATTTGCATAATAAAAATTGTTTAGAATTAACCCTGTGTTAGGAAAAACACTAAATTTCAGTTTAAGTCTGGTAAAGTTACTTTACCGGCCTAGTGATGTAAAATATCATTTCCCGGACTTAAACTGACAATGTAGTGTAGTATATTAAGGTACAGTATGAAATAAAAGAAATTTTAACAAAGAATTCTATATTATTAGGTAAACAGCAAGACATAACGACCACAAAAAATCTGTAATAGATTGAATAATTTAAAAAGAAAAAACAAATTGTTTACTAAAAAGTTTAATAATGTTATAAAATTAAAAAATAACAATTTTAAATTTATAAATGATATTTAAAATATTAGCAATAATATATTATGCGATAGACTAGTTATATGAATGAATCTAGCTTATTGAAACCCACACTTTCTATTGATTAACTTACTTTGGCCCAAAAATGGAGTTTTATCGTTTTTTCTACCGTATTTATATATTTTATTAATTTTATTAATTTTAAATAGATCCAAAACAAAAGCTCGACCAAAGAAAATTAAAAACATTATATTTTTATTAAGGGGGAAAATACCTGTAAAATTTTATTTGTTTTTTATAAAATGTTAATATAATCCTTTAAGAATACGTTACCAAATTTTTAGAACATAATTTTAAGTATTTCTTATATTATAGAGGGTAAACCGTGACCAATCTATTTTTTGCGTTTGAGCGCTGGCAGAGGTATAGTTAAGCGGTCAAAACGTTAAACGCGTTTTTTTTCAAAACCATATTTTTCAAATTGGGGTACACGACAACTTAAAAAGTTATTGATCGATCTCTCTGAAATTTTGCACACATCCCTTTAATGATATTATTCTCTCCATGAACCTACAAATTTTCGAAAAGTTAAAAAAAAATAATTTTATCCAAGCAAAAACAATAGAAAAATTCGGCCCAAAATTCATTTTATTTTTTCCAAAAATTTTATGCCGCGATTTTTTTTAGATTCATCTAGTAATTATAACTTAAATAAATACACATAATTTTGGGTTTTGTTTTCAGATCACTAGATCCGATGCTACAATGCTCGCCAATTGAGAAGTCTCTCTGCGACCTTTTTGGAAGAATTTAGTGTACAGGGTGTCCAGTTTTCGTGTGTTTTCATATACCAGCTCCCTTACTATAAAAGATAGAAAGATGGGGTTTGCGGCTTACTGTCCTATTTTTTTATGAAACTTTCATTGCCGCAAACGAAATTTTCATAGCCCCCTTAGTTTCTGACATACAGGGCGATTTTGAAAATTTGTCATTTTTGACGGTCCCCTGTATCTCGATTATTTGGTAACTTTTCAATAAAGTGAAAATGGATTGTTATAGAGTTTTTTACGTAGAATTCAGTGGCGTAGGTAGTTTTTTTCTAAAAGTTTTGTTTTTGAGTTACGACCCAAATTTATATTTTTTAAATGGGACACCTATATATTATTTTTTATATTATTCCCCTTTACAGGCCTTTCAAAAATATATAATAGTCCATATTTACTTCTTTAAAAGGAAAATTTTAACATTTTTGTAAAATTTATCATTTTCCGATGGTCAATCACGGATAGCCATGACAAAAACAAAATTCTGTAAATGCGCCATTATGGATTGTTATTGTTGTCAAATATTACTGTTATTTGTTTGATTTGGGTTTTTGTTATGTGGGAGTTTACTTTATTATTTTTGTGAAAAATTGTTCCACATGGCACAAAATAATAGATATGAGAATTATGAAAAACACGTTATGTATGTTTGTTTTATTCAAGCTAATGAAGACGCCAACGCAGCCTCGGAGCTTTATTTTAATCGGTAAGGTTTAATAGTATATTATATACCTATAGGTTAAGAAGTAGCCTTCAACAATGATATATTATAGGATGTTTTTTTATTATAATGTGAGCATATCTGATGATGTGAATAGATTTTGACATTGCTAATATTCAGCATTAACAAAAAAAATTGATATGTAACATTAATATTCATAATAAATATAAAAGTTTTAATCATTATTATTATCTAGCTTTTTGTTACATATCTAATTATTTCGTAGGTATCCAGAAAGACATCAACCTGATAAAATAATATTTCATAAAATCAAAGCCAATCTCATTGAACACGGATCTTTAAAAAACTAAGGCCTAATTTTTACAACAAGTAAAACAAGGAAGAAAATGAAATAAATGTTTTGGCTTCTGTCGCGGTACAACCATCCATATCATGCAGAAAAATATATGATATGGTTGGGGTTAAAAAATCAAAAACTCAGTTAATACTAAAAAAACATAAGTTTAGACCATACAAATACCATCTCGTCCAGCATTTGCATCCCGGTAAATGCAAATTTTGAAAGAAAGGTGGTGTGGTCAGACGAGACTTATTTTACCAGTTCTGGTATTCTAAACCGAAACAACTCAAGGTACTGGTCCCAAACGAACCAATATGTAATATTTCCTCGAGAAAGTCAAGGTCGGTTTGGATTTAGCGTGTCATGCTTCATTTTTGGCACTAAAATTAAGTATTTTATCTATGAAGGAACGCTAACCGGAAATAGACACCTAGAAATAATGCGAGATGCACTAATGGAAATATTAGAGGATGTTCCTTTGGCCGATTTAAACAATATTTATTACCAGCAAGATGGCGCTCCGAGTCACAATGCTCAAATAGTGAGAGAATATTCAGAAACAACATTTCCAGATAAATGGATTGGTACGAATGGACCTGTCAGGTGGCCCCCAAGATCCCCAGATCTTTCTGTGTTGGATTTTTTTATGGGGGTATATGACAAATCAGATATATATGAGACAATACCATAATATTGATCAACTTCGAGAAGCTACACATCAAGCGTTTAGGCTTTTGCAGGGTAGGCCAATTACTTTATTAAATGGATTGCGAAAAATTGAAAAAGTATGTCGAAAGTGTTTGGAACACAACGGAGCCCAATTCGAGCAATTTTTGTAATTTAAATAAATAAAAATAAATTAATATGTTATTTTCTTTTAATGTTGCTTAGTTATTATGTATTAATATAGAGTTGTTATAATAAAAATGACGTTGTTAATTTTGTTTTGATTTGCGGTCATAGCCTTCTATAAGAAAAATGATAATTTTTACAAAAAATGTTAAAATTTTCCTTTTTTAAAAGAAATAAATATGGACTATTACATATTTTTGAAAAGCCTGTGAAAGGGGGAATAAGATAAAAAAATAATATATAGGGTGTCCCATTTAAAAATCATAAGTTTGGGTCGTAACTCAAAAACAAAACTTTTTAGAAAAAAACTATCTACGCCACTAAATTCTACGTAAAAAACTCTATAACAATCCATTTTCACTTTATTGAAAAGTTACCAAATAATCGAGATACAAGGGACGGTCAAAAATGACAAATTTTCAAAATCGCCCTGTATGTCAGAAACTAAGGGGGCTATGAAAATTTCGTTTGCGGCAATGAAAGTTTCATAAAAAAATAGGACAGTAAGCCGCTAACCATCTTTTATAGTAAGGGAGCTGGTATATGAAAACACACGAAAACTGGACACCCTGTACATCCACCATTTTGAATAATTAAAGAAAACCTAAAATTTTATATTATGTTAATGTTTAAATAAACCAAATGTCTATTTAAAAAAATATATAATGACACTTTAATTAAAAAAAAATATAAATATGAAGCAAAATTTAGGAGTTTATAGGTCCCCCCTTAAGTCATAAAGGGTTTTCCAATAAGAACGATATGATTTTAAAATTAAGTAAAATAGAAATGATTTCAGATATAACCACACTTTTTATATATCGATACAATCGATAACATTTATGTTTTAAATTGCACGCGTTTTAAATGTCCACCTCGGCTTTGTGTACACGAGTGAATTAGACGAATCCAATTTTCGAAGACTTTGTCGGGCGTAATCTCACGAATGCAGCGTTCAATGTTCAATCTTAAAGCATCAAGGGTTTGTGGCCTGTTTGCATAAACCTTAGATTTTAAATAACCCTACAAAGCGTAATCTAAAGGAGTCAATTAACAGCTTTTTGGTGGCCAGGCAACAGTTGCATTTCTTGAAATTATCCTTTTACCAAAATTTTCTTGCAGTATAGCGACAGTTTCATAAGCAGCGTGACATGAAGCGCCGTCTTGCTGGAACTACATATCTTCTAAATCGAGCGCATTTAAATTTGGCCATAAAAAATTTGTCAACACATGCCGATATGCTTCACCATTAACTGAAACGAAATCTCCAATCTTATTTTGAAAAATGGTCCAACGATACCACCATGCCATAAACCACACCATACAGTTACCCTTAGGGATGCAAAGGCTTCTCGTGAATCTGTTGTGGATTCTTTTCACACCAGAAACGCCAAGTTTGCTTATTTATTTGTCCACTTAACCAAAAATGAGCTTCATCTAAAAAGATAATTATTTCGGCAAAATTGCGATCCCGTTCAAGTCGTTCTAAACTCCAAGTACACATTCGCGGCGCCGACGATGGTCCAGTGGCTTAAGTTCTTGGGTCAAAACACTCTTATACGGGTGTAAAATTAAATATTTTTGCAAAACTCGTTGTTGTATCTGTAAGTCCTAAACCTTAAGCACGACGAGGAATTGATAAATTTGGATCTTCTGCAAAAGTATCTCTTACAGCAGCAACTTTTTCAACAGTTCTGGCATTTCGGCGTCTTACTGGAGTTTTTAAATCGTGAAGAGTAAATTTACTTTGAAATTTCCCAACTGGCAAGCACAGAAGGACGATTATTTAGACCAAAGTTTCCGCGAAGTGCGCGAAAAGTCTTCACAAAAGAACAACCATTTGCGTAAAATTTTTGGACAATAACCAGATATTCTTGGAGCGAGTATTAAATTGTTAGAGTTTACTGAACATAAATGATAACTAGTGACAGGTATAACTTTATTACCATGGTTATTAAAAACCCTTTATAAGAGTGGCTCCAAGAAACCCCGTTAGATTCTCTATAATCATTCTATTTATTCAGAGGTTTTTGGACTACACGCTAAAAACACGTTTCCTGTTCCATTTTCCGTTAAATATCGTATTAAAATACTTCTGGTAGGCAAACAATAAATAATACGTGTCAAACGTAACGTGTGGACTGGACTCTTAGATAAGAGATTTCGATAAAACAAGTCATTAAAAAATAAACATTGCGTGTATTGTTAAAGAGGGTAAATAGTTTGTTTTGCACTAAATGTTCCTACTGTTTACAAATGATGGATCAGTCATGTTAATTTTTTGACTTATCGTCTAATAATAGTTTGGGAGAATAATTAAAATGAGAAACTTGAAACCCTTGCTAATGTTGGGGTTATTGGCCCTAAATAATTTAGAAACAACAAAATGGATTTTATAGTATATTATTCAACAAACATACAGTAACCGTGAAAAAGTTGGACACATATGGTATATTATGAGGTTATAGGCAAATATCAGGTGTTGAATATAAAGCGGACCCTTTTTTGTCTTAGTTCATCAGTCGTTTGGAGTTTGTCAAGGTATTTTCGTGTGTGCATCCAAAATAGCTAACCTAAACTATTAATAGTAGTAGGTAATCAGGACCAGTACCCTTTCAAAAGGTGCGGTGCCTACACAATAGATATGTGTCAGGGAACCTATTTATGGTTGGGTTTTCCACTGAGGGTTGTAATTTAAATTTTAGGGTGGTCCAGAAATCAACGATTTATTGTGAAACTTACTATACGAGTACTAGGATCCGAATTACCCCTCTCGAACTGAATCTCGGCTACTTGAATAACTTTGCGAACAGCCGTTTATACTGCCGATATTTAGTTCGAAGTGTAACTTGGTTTCGAGTACTCGTAAATGTAAATTCCACTTACTATCAAATAGGCCGAACAACTTTTTGACGTTTTAAATTAAAATTAATCAAGACACAGTTCTAATGTTTTTTTTTCTTCCATAGCTAGCTGTATTTTTATCTAGTACCTTTTTTATCTTGGGTGTGGTGATAGGGAGTTTATTAACACGAGACTTAAATTTTTGGAGATTTGAGGGAAAGGAAAAACTTCTGCGGGTAACAGGTTCATAGTCTGGACACTCTAGTAATGAAGAGACGAACAAGGTGGGAAGTTCGTGCCTCTCAAGTTAGACTGTAAAAGGATGCATAAAAGTGGCACTACGTGTTGGTCTGTTGAGAGCTGCCAAAGGAGGAATTATACTTGCCATCTCTTCGAAGCAGAAGCCGTAAATACCGATAAAAGAGAGATAAATCCCCTACAGCTCGTTGGTGGGCAAGAGAAGGAAGCCTTTTTGTAGGTATGGGATTATTAATAAGACGAACAGCTTTTCTCTGGATGGGAGTCAAGAATGCTAAGTTTTGTAGGAGACGCCATTCCCCAGATTTAAGAACAATATTCTTAAGAGGGTCTGATCTGGGATACATATGTGCTTGTGCTAGTTGAGGTTATTCTCAAAAGTAACACCTACAAGATTAAACTATTATTTGTTCTGCAGAACTTGGCCGCCTATAGGTAACGAATGAGAATTGGCCGACTTTTGTCGCGATAGCGAACATGACTGTGTTTTGGAGGCATTAAACTGGACAATATTTTTGGCGCCCCAATCCAAGATTACTCCAAGGTCTTGTGAAAAATATATCCGCATTGACCGGCGCTTGTTTTCCAAATCAGAATTACAGGGTGGCTTAAGAAATTAAATATTATAGTAGAGGGTTCTATCGTCGGGAAAACTATGAATAGGTTGGTTGTGGAAGAGAGAAGATTGTTGATGTGGAGAAGAAACAGAGTTGGTGCCAGAACTGAGACCTGGGGGATCCAAGCATTAATTGGATAGAAGCTGGAAGAATGACCATCAACAATAACTGATATACGTCGATTAGAAAAAAACTGGAGAGCCAAGAACAAAGCTTAGGTAGAAGACCGTAGGAGGGAAGTTTGTTAAGAAGCCCATCATGCCACAGCTGATCAAGAGCTTTAGGTATGTCAAGAGCTACGATCTGGGATTTACCAAGAAACTTAAGGGACTTATTTCCGTTGTGTGAGATAAAGAAAAGGAGATCAGCTGTGGTTCTTCTGTGACGGAATCCATACTGTCTGTCATGTAAAATTTAGTGTTTTTCCAAATCCTTCAAAATTTGGGAATTAATAAATTTTTTTATTACTACTACATAATTAACAGCATTGCAAGTCGGAGGTATTTGACTTTTTGTTTAGTTCTTGAAAAAAGTGAAGAAAGAAAAATACATTTTTTATACGGTATGTCACAACTCTGGAATGGATGATTTTTTTTCAGAACCGAAAAATTACTTTGTAAACCATATTTAATTCACATTGATAATGTTTCTACAATACTTGCTGAAAATTTGAGGAACTGATCCGGCATGTCTAAATTTCGCTATTCCAAAAAGAATTTTCAACTTCTTTATGACAAATATTTCTAGAAAAACCTTGGGCCTGGCTAAGGCCCGGTACACACACGCATTTTGCCGCGCGGTGCCAGAGCGGTACCGCAGCGGCTGCCTCAAGAATTGATACACATACTAGGCCACGATTGACGCTAGTAAGCATTCTGTTATCGGAGATGGATGTTGTTGTTTGCAAAAAACGTGCAACGTTTGATTTTCTTGAGTACAAAATGTATATTTAAAAAATACACAGACGCTATTGGATTATTATAATATTATATTATATATTTTATTATTGTCTTTGTCCTTATGTCATTAAAGCCTTTACAAAATTCACGCCCAATAATCACCCATGCATTCTTTTTTAATTTCTGTTATGGTAATCCTCCGCCTCCGATATGGGATTCCAAATTTGAGGATGCTTTTGCACTGCACCAATGAACAATTCTATGTTTAAATTGCCTGCCATGTCGCTCTTCCGGTGACAAAACACCGCGCGTGTGTACCGTTTGATTAAAAACAATGTACTGAGAGCCGTACTTGCGTGTGCGGTATCGTTGCGTTACCGCGGGGACCGGCGGCAAAAACTGCACGCAATAAGAACGCGCGTTGCCGCGAATTTACCGCTTTCATTTGTACATTGCGTCATTTATTTTATAGTATCACAGACAGCAATTGCGGTACCGCTGTGTGTGTATCGAGCCTAAAACAAAAAATCGATCGAATCGATAACATCGTATCTCAGATTTAGAACATACTGTTTAAATATGTATTTTATAGAAATGAGCACGGCTAAAAGAGCATTTAAAAAAACAAGTTTTTGATTTATGGAATATATTTCAAGGTAAAGATTCGCATAGGATAAAACATTCAATAAAAAAATTAAGTTTTTTAATGTTTAGCAATCTTCTAATGGATATTTTGATATGATGTAATTTCATTTATTATTACATTTATCTTTTCCTAAAAAGTG
>JAHBCN010020162.1:0-15350 GCA_019359885.1 Listronotus oregonensis
TGTATTCAACACCTTCCAAAGCCCCATTATCTAAAAGGATTCGGTAAAATTACTTTTTATTAAAAAAATATGAACATATTGATAGAAGGGTCAAAATATCGACCAAAAAATTAACTTTTGATCGAGTTTTTAATATTCTAAACAAACAAAAAAAAGGAAACAGTAACAAGATATTATTGCTACACGATCCTTCTTTCATGTAAACTTTGAATCATGCAAAAATATGCATTTTTACGTGAGTTATTTAAAAATGAGTCCGTCCGTCTGGAAGTGTAAGTAGCTTAAAGCACCTTTCGAAATACGGGGCAGGTGGAAAAAATACTCGGCTCATTTATGGCCGATTATTGCAAAAACTATTAAATTTTTGACAAAAGTGATGGAAATCATTTTTGCAGTTAATAAAATGCTCTTCATTTTCGTCCAAACACGAATTGTGTAAGTATCATATTTCTTGAGATATCGACCAAATTCGTTGAAAAAACGGATTTCCGGGCTCTTGAGGGCCATTTTCAGAACCTTGCGGACATTGTTTTTTATATGATATTTTCAGAGGTTATTGTATACATTAATACCTGCAAATTAAAAAAAAATGTGACGGCCCAACCTGATCTTCAGGTTTGAGGTTTCTTCGTACTTCATTTACTGAATTATTATTGATATAAAGTTTATTATATTAATTCATTTTTATACACAATATCAGAAATGATAAAAGTACAAATGTTCGTATGCTAGTTATTTAATTTTTTGTACATCAAGCAATACATATTAGAAATAATAAAGTACAAAATGTTTCTGTCAATAAAATTTAATTTTTATAGAGTTGTACATTGCCTTGTAAGTGTACATAAAAATATCTTTTATATTTAGTAGTACTGTTGTCTATAAAGTATTATGGGTAATTATTATTTCGCCATAGCTTCTAGGTTTTCTCTATGCCAGAATTTTTTTTAAAGCAATATCAATTCCACTTCATTTCGGTGGCTTTGAATATCAAGAATAAAGAAAGGTTTTCCCTCAAGAGATTTTTATTGACTTTGACCAACTCTATCTCTTTCTGAGCTCCACTACAATATTGTAGATCTTTCTTTTACATCATTTCATTTATTCTCCTTTAAAAAAAACCTCAATTTTGAAATACACAAATTCACAAACTTACCGGTAAACGATTGAAATTTTATAGGTTATGTTTACTATTTGCTCTTTTAAGAGCTTTTTACCCTTTATAATCCACCTTTACACTGTTGCCAACTTTTGCCATTCAAAAAAAAATCGAGATGAAGAATCGCATAACACTCAAAACCAAAGTAAAAATAAGCTAAAGCAGTGATGGTCTTCAATACTACGAAATGCTTAATTTTTGGAATTCCGAAAATAATTTCTGAAACAATCCGTTTTTATAATTTTCCGAATAGCTTTATTTGCTATTTTAAAAGTGTTTCTTAAAACCATTTTTAATACTAAGCGACAACGAACTCATCGATCAGAACGTCATTCAGCTGACTTCTAATTTAGAGTTTTGATATTTGCATCAAAGGTATAATTCATTCGGTGAAAAAACAATTGAATATCACTTGTGATTTACCGGAAATAGACTTATACTCTGTTTTCTTGCAAGCGATAGACGAGTTTGAATTTTCAGTGAAAAAGTTCCAAAAAAAAATAGAAAGTAGAGAGATTGTCCAATGGAAAAAAGATTATTTGAAGAAAAACAAAAAACCTTACAAAGAAAAAGCAATAATTTTGATGAGACCTGGATAAATAAAGGTATACGCTAAAAAATTTTGGCGAGATGGGAATCTTACAATGCTCGCCAGGCTTCCAATGAAGGCCTTTCTACGGGTTTAAAACCTCCATCTGGGAAGGGATATAGACTAATTATTACTTATATTGAAAGCAAGAATGGTTTTGCAGGCGGAGGCCTTTATTGTTTGAATCTAAAAAAACAGGAGGTTGTCACGAAAACATGAATTCTGATGTATTTGAAGACTGGTTTTCGCAGATGATCGACTTAATACCAGTATGTTTTGTTATTTTTTTTTTATTTTAATCTTGGGACAGTCCACGAAGGCTGATGCCTAAGTACTAACGTACCGTGGGTGCCTTAAGTGTGGTGAGAGGGAGTTTGTTCACACGGGACTTAAATATTTGGAGATTGGGAGGAGAAGGAAAAGCTTCTGCGGGCAGCAGGTTCCACAGTCTTGACACTCTAGGAATAAAGGAACGAAGAAAGTGGGAAGTTCGGGGCCTCTCTAACTGAACTGTAAAAGGATGCATAAAAGTTGCACTACGGGTTGCTCTGTTGGGAGCTGCCAGAGAAGGAATTATACTGGCCAACTCCTGTGAGCAAAAGCCGTGAAAATACCTATAGAAGAGCGACAGATCCCCTACAGCTCGACGGTGGGCAAGAGGAGGAAGCCTTTCTGTGAGCGTTGGATCATTAATAAGACGAACGGCTCTTCTTTGAATGGAGTCCAGAATGCTAAGTGTTGTAGGGGACGCCATTCCCCAGACATGAGAACAATATTCTAAAGAGGGTCTAATTTGGGATACATACAGAGTGTACAGATTGGAAGAAGAGAAATATTTTCTGGTTCGGAAGAGGAATCCAAGCTTTTTTGAGGCTGCCGAGGCTATGGATGTAATGTGTTTGTGCCAGTTAAGGTTATTCTCAAAAGTAACGCCGACAAGATTAAACGACTCTTTGTTCTGCAGAACTTGGCCGCTAATATGTAAGGGATGAGCATTTGCAGAATTTTTTCGCGACAGCGAACATGACTGTGTTTTTGAGGCATTAAACTGAACAAGATTTTGGCGCCCCACTCCAAAATAAGTTTGAGGTCTTGTGAAAGAGATATCTGCATTGACCTGCGCTTGTTTTCCAAATCAGAATCACACGGTGGCTTATGAAATTGAATACTAGAGTGGAGGGTACTATCGTCAGCAAAACTATGAATGGGATTGATTGTGAAAGAGAGAAGATCGTTAATGTGTAGAAGAAACAGCGTGGGTGCCAGCACTGAGCCCTGGGGCACCCCGGCATTAATTTGGTAGAAACTGGAGGAATGACCATCTACACTAACTGATATACGTCGATTAGAAAGGAAACTGGAAAGCCAAGAGCAAAGCTTAGGTGGAAGACCGTAAGAAGGAAGTTGACCTGATCGAAAGCTTTGGATATGTCAAGAGCAACGATCTGGGATTCACCAAGAAACTCAAGGGACTTGTTCCAGTTGTGTGAGACAAAGGAAAAAAGATCAGCTGTGGATCTACTGTGACGGAATCCATATTGTCTATCATGTAAGATCTTATGTTTTTCCAGATACTTTAAGATTTGGGAATTAATGAATTTTTCCATTACTTTGCAAACAACTGAAAGAAGAGATATAGGTCTATAGTTGGAAGGGAGAGTTTTGGATCCTTTTTTGGGGACAGGTTGCACACGCGCAGCTTTCCAACTCTCCGGGAAAATGCCCGTGTCGTAAGAGATTCGAAAGAGGCGAGTTAGGATGGGTGCAAGCTCGGGAGCACATTTTTTAAGACGATTGCTGGTATGCCATCCAGCCCAGACGATTTTTTAGTATTAAGAGAAGAAAGAATACGCTTGATCTGTTTGACTTTAAAAATTATATCGGACATTTTATGAGAAACAGGGACAACTGTTGGAAGAGGAAGATTAATAGGAGGATCAAGCGTAGAATTGGCAGCAAATTGTTTGGCAAATAGTTCGGCTTTTCCTTTGGAGGTGGAGACAATTCCATCTTCAGAAATTAGGGGTGGAAAAGAATTTGTGCAAAAGATTTGACTAATATTTTTGGCAAAGGACCAGAAAGCTTTACTGCCATTTGTAATGGATAACGCAAGTTGCCATTCTAAAAAATGAAAAACGTTCCAAATTTAGGCTGGCTCTTTTTATTGTTATAAGTATTTTTATAAGGTAAGTTTAAAATGATTGACGATTGCTAAACAAAATGTAGTTTTGTCTTAAAGGCAAATAATATAGATTAAGATTTTTAAATGAAACCCTGTAGATATTTTAACGACGCTATTTGATAGAGCGACAAATTTCCTTTATAATGACATATCACAAGTCAATCGAACTTTTGTCAAATCGCAAATAAACAACTTATACTTTATTGTTTATATTAAAAAATAGGTTCAATTACCTTTTTAAAATTTTCGACAAATTTCAAGTAAAAGAAGTATAAAAAAGGCCATGTCAAAGAAATATTAAAACGTATCCTAATTAAGGTACTCTCAACAAGAAATATAATTTCTCAGAATTATTCAGATATTTATTTTAAAACGAAAATTATTCAAAGTACCTTACAGGTGCCACAGAGTCAATATAAGGGGCGGTTTGACGTCTGAGGGTGCTATTATCATCATAGCACCCTCATATAAAACCATAACTAAATAAACGGACCTGTTACCTGCTCGCAACCCCACTTGATCTCTCAGCTTGACTTCAAATCTATTAATAAACACACCTGTCTCATCCCTTGACAGGGGCGCAGGTAACATTTTATTTATGCTAATAATATATTTTTTTTAATAAAAAAATAAATAGGCGGTCCGAATTTCATTAAAATCCAGGTTGCTTTTATACTCAGACAATGAATTTTATCACCACTGAATTTGTACAGGGTGTCCCAAATTCAATTCTCATCACTGGGATCTCGGAAACTTGAAGAGATCAAGGAAGTTTAAAGGTGTATGGAAGCCCAATACTGTAAAACAAAATTGTCCAGGCGTGCAGGGCAGCGGGAATAGGGGGATTGGCCCCGCGGAGTTTGCGCAATGAATAGTAGGTCAGAGCCGGACTTCCATAATTCTTTGTTACTATCTATAAAGTTGACATCATCAAATGTCAAATTCAAGCATTTACTGTTTTTTTTTTAATTTTTTGCACGAAATTGATGGTTATTAAACGATACTACTATAGAATATTTAAAATTATTGTTTAATATTGGATTTTATATCATCTGATATAAGATGGAAAGAATAGATGGCGCCACTTTACAGCCTTTTATTTAAATGGTCGATATTTTTGGGAGTTTTGTATTTTTACCAAAAATCTTAGTAAATAAATAAAAACACGATTTTTTAAATTTAAATTCCAAACATTGTATGATAGTTTCATGTACTTATCACCAATTTTGTGATAAAAGAAGGGCAATAAAGTGTAAATAAGTTTAATCTTATCCTAAGATTGTGGTTGTACATTAAAAAGTGAAATTTTTTATAACTGCTTTTTAGGCATATACTTTTCACTAAAACAAACATTCATGAGACAGAATAACAGTGGTTAATAATGTTTAGTAACCTTTGGTACCTAGGTATCCATTGTAACAGTAACCGTTAAATATTATGTGTCTACAGTATGTCGAGCTTAAAAAGTTGATAATGTAAGTTTAAGAAACCAAAAATCTAATTTCTTTTTAAACAAATACAGAAAAAGCAAAAAGGAACTTTAACATAAAATTGTACTTTCTTTTATTCAATTAGAGGGACCTGTATAAATTAAAATTTGCCTGGTCTGCCCAGTAATTAATAATTTTTATCCTTTAAAAGAATGTACTAAATTATTTCTTTTTAATAATCCACAGAAATACACAAACATTGTGGAAATCATCTAAAAGATAGTTAAGATTGCCTTACTTTTCTCACTGCTATTTCCTATGAAATTTTCATTTTCTATAATTCATAACTGATATATTATTATTTATTCGGTTACATAACGTTACGTCTCATAAGAAGCACCTAATTTAAATATAAGAAATACTTACCTAAAGTAAAAAATGCCGGGTATGTTACCCTTAGATTTGCAAGACAAAACCATACAACCTCTAGTCATTTTGTTACGATATTATAAGTAACAAACAATAAACACAAAATTATTGTCACAATTTAATAAACACTAATCACTCAAATAAGAAGGTTTTTATCAATCCAAAAAACTTCTGCAACCACAAAATATAATTACACAAAGCTAAACAATCGAAACTAATACGGCTCTCATAAAAGTATAATGTGTTGCCTAACTACACACTGATTTATCAGTGTGTAAGTAGGCAACACATTAAATTATTTCGTGGAATTTCGTTATTGCGCAAAATCGGCGGGGCCAACTCTGACAGTTATTTTCATACTGGGCTGGACATTTTTTGATCGAATGGGCCATAGCATTGGGCTTCCATACACCTTTAAACTTCCTTGGAAGAGATACGAGGTCAATTAAATGGAGGTAAAGTTGCGCAATTTAATGCTGATCAAAATGCCGCTTTAAAAGTTTATGCATTTTAAAAACTCCGAAGATTTTTTGAAAAACCGAATATTCGCGATTTTATTTTAATTTTTTGACTCCAATTAAATAAATAAAACATTTGCGGCCGAGTGATGATCACGTTGTTAAATTTAGCAATGGACTTAACAATTGCTAAAAGTTAACGACGGTTTAGAATGTTTAACAAAATGTCAGATTTTGACAGGTTGCCTACTAAAATCATTGAATAACACAGTATTTTCGGAGATATTCGTAAAAAAACAAAATTTTAGGAAATTGTTTTTATTTTGTGTGTTTTTAGATTTCACATCCGACGTTTCGTCACTCGGTCACCATCATCATCTGTGTTTTTTCTAATGGGCGCTATATTGCGCTATACATATTATGTAAGTTAATAGTCCTTTTAAATTCGATTTTAACAATGTATAACATGTTATACATTAAAAGCTCATAACCTTTTTTTTTTTTTTAATAAATATCGACTTATTTGGCCTAGATTTGGGGCAATGGTTTTTGTTCCTAGTAAAATTTAAATGTCAGTACTTGTCAAAAGAGATTTGCCTGTACAGGTTTTTGTAAAGAAACGAGTTTTTTTAATATAGAGAAAACAGACATGTTAAAATTGTATTTCTGGATAAGCAACAAATACATACGCATTTAAAACCTTCACTTTTTGATAATCAATTCTAAGAAATCTCGATAATCTTCCAAATTATAACGGATTTTGATTCCAACGTGACGGAGCCCCTGCACACAATCCTACAGCAATCAATGAATATTTAAATGATAATCTTTGCATCGGTAAATAGGTAATGCGGTGGCCGACAAGGTCCTTTGACCTTACAGTTTTAAATAAATTTTTGTGGGGCACCCTTAAAAACAGAGTTTATAAGGAGTAAGAATATGCTACTGTAGAAGATCTTTAAAATTTTTCATGACATAATTTAACACTTATAAGAAGAGATATTTCTAAGGCTGTTAATAGTTTAATTAGACGCATGCGTACATGTCATTATTTTGAATAGCTTTTGTAACATTATTTGTATACATGATTCTTGGAATTATCTGGATTTTTAAATGTCAGAGTTTCATTTAAGTAGGGAAAACTATACATTTCAATATCCAGACAGAGCGGTTTCGGCAAAAAAACATCCTTAGTGCCTTTTGTCAAAATAAGACACAGGAAAACAGTATTCAAAACTGTGTCTACACATATTTGTTATACCATTGATTTTTTTTTCATTTCATGATTTTACGGCAAAATTCTTATAAAAATAGTTTAATTATGAGGAATTGAAATTATTATAACTTTTTAGCCATTAAAAGTGCCGAATATGATAAATTTAAAACTAACTAACAGGAACTAGGTAACTGTTTGAAAGTTGTGTTTGTTAGTTCAGGTTAGTTCTGGTCGAAATAAGTTGGTAAACGTTATTGACAAAGTAAATTGCAACAATAAAACTAAAACAGTACAAATGTTGATCAAAATAGCAAGCGATTTTTCTTGCGTGCAATTTTATACAAAACTGCACACAAAAATATTGCAGCTAAAAAAATTTTACGAAAGAAAACTTTAAACTGTAAGAATACCGTAAGAAATACTTTTTTAAGTTTTTATTTTGTAAATTTTTTACTTAATGCTACCACTAACTGGTTTTTTTAAATTTTAAAACGAAATTAGTTATTTATTTAATTAAATTACCTTTAAAATTAACTAAGCAATTTATAACGTTAAATTATTTCGGTAAATTTTGTTAGTTTATCAAGTAATATTTTATGACAATAGACCAAACACATATGTCAGTGTCATTTAAACAATAGAAAATAAACAGCTAAGTTTATATCAATGCCAACATGATCACTCATCACTTAAAACGATGTGTGGGTATATGGCACCATCTGATAGTTCAGTTAACATTGCTCGAATTCTTTAAATTTATAACAGACCCTGAAATACAGTGTGTTTAAAATTTAAGTATATGAACTCCTGTGTCTATAGCTGATTATTTAAAATAAGAATGTTTAAATTAAAGTGGAAAATTTCTTAGATATTGTTAATCTCTTTAAATGTTAATTTTTATAATTGACCAATGAGCTGTTAGTTTAACCAGAGAAAGCATCCATTTGGTATAAGTTGCCGATCATAAACGCACATTCTAAGGTTCTGCCTAGTGATGAATGAACCTCTGTACTCGAAACAATAAAAGCCACAAAACCCGGGAAATGGTTACTACAGATACTATTTTATAGTAAAGCGTGGCTGCTAAGTATCTTTCTGTTTCATTTACTTGATAGTATATTATGATTAAATTTTACTTAATTTATTCCCATCCTAAAATTACATCAACCTACTATTATTATATTTTAAACTATTATTATATTTTAAACTGTGAATAATATTTGTTATATTTATTACTATAAAGCAGGGGTCTCCAAACTTTCCAGCCTTAGGGCCATACTGATTACTCCAGTAAGTTCCGAGGGCCAAAACCATATTATCATTGTTGCCGGTGGTAAGAAGTGATGAAAAAAAAAAAGTCTGAAAAAGTACACAACGTTTAAAAAAGGCTGCAAATCGACGAAGTCCGCAAAACGGCAACATGCATATTATTAATTTTCCTGTCATTATTCGTAATTTCTAGATTAGTCGTAGAGTACGATGCCATGAGGAGTAACGTGACACGACATCTGGTGGACACAAGCGGAAATAGGTAGTACCTTCTATCGCTAACAGATGAAACAATAGTGACGTACAGAATAATCTCGTTGGTTCGAGAAAGTTCTGGTGTCTTTCACTCACTTCTAGATGGCAGTAATTGGAATATATAAGAAGGCTAGTGGCGCAACCACAAGTCAGTTAATATGACACTGTTGTTAAATAAAATATTGCATACCTCCTTAAAACGTGTTTGTGCGTGTTTAAGTTTAAGACATCTTTATAACAGTATTTTGATTTGAATTGTTGCTTTTGTGTGTGAATTAGTATTGGAAAAGAAGCAAAAAATTGATAGTGAATGCA
Organism: Listronotus oregonensis; assembly: GCA_019359885.1. Lineage (NCBI taxonomy): Eukaryota > Metazoa > Arthropoda > Insecta > Coleoptera > Curculionidae > Listronotus > Listronotus oregonensis. Next base: position 9,303 of record JAHBCN010020162.1, read on the forward strand.
GAAAATTCAAAGATCAGTGGAACATTCAGTATTTCGTAATTGAGTCCAGTAACAAGGCGCTATGTTTGATTTGTATGAAAGCATAGCCGTTCTCAAAAATATAACATTAAACGTCATTATGAAACAAAACATTTTCAAAATTACTCAAAATATACAGGAAGTTTGGGACAGAAAAACGAAGCTATGCAGCGCGGATTGAAATGCGCAATTTCTTTACAAAATCAAAACTGAACAAGAGGCTGCAACTCGTGCCAGCCGTGTGGCTCTTGAAATTGAAGACGTGGAAAACCATTCACCGATGGAGAAATGATCAAAGAATGCATAATTGAGTAGCCGAAGAAAAGGTAAATTTATTAAAAACTGTCATATGTCAGTAAACACTGTGGCTCGAAGGGTGAAAACATCGCGAAAATATATCCTCTCAACTGTTCGACAAAAATGGACATTTTGAGTGGTTTTCTTTGGCCTTGGATGATCCAACATTGTCAGATACTGTTCAGGTGTTGATTTATATTCGAGGAGTAGATAAAAGTTGAAGTGCACGAAGAACTTTTGATATGTATAGTATTCATGGCCAACTACTGGTACAGATATTTTTAAAGGAGTTGAAATGGCCATTAATCAAAAGAACCTTCGATGGAAAAACTTGAAATGTTTACAACAATGGAGGCAAAAACATGAGTGGGAAAGATAAAGGAGGGTCCTCTTGTGTCAAAGGTGTAGAAAATGACGGTGGTTCAAAACCAAGTCTTACACTGTATCATTCATCAACAGTCTTTCTGCGGAAAATGTTTGGATATGTCTGACGTTCTGAAACCAGTTATACACCTGTTAATTTTATCAGATCTTTTGGGCTGAATCACCGACAATTCCGACAATTTAATGAAGAGATTGGAGAAACTGACTTACCTTATCATACTGCCGTACTCTGGCTTAGTTGTGGGAAATTTCAGCGCTTTTTTGAACTTCGGAGGATCGAAATTTTTTTCAATGAAAAGCACGCCCTCTTACTGAATTACAAAACAACGCATGGCTGTGGGTTAGCATTCTATGTTGATTTGACAAAACATGTGAACGAACTGAATTTGGGATTGCAAGGAGAAAAAACCCGCATCTTCCTGATTTATACACTATTTCAAATATTCCGAAAGAAATTGAGACTTTTCAATCACAATGAAGTTGTTTTTACATTTTAAAACATGTGAAATATTCAGCCACACTACTGAGACTGAGTTTCCTATCGATTTTGAATCGAAACTTTGAGGCTTTGAAGATAAATTTTGATACTGTTTCTCGGACTTTGATGCCATTGCGAATCAAATTTGATTTTCAGAACCTTTTGATACGAATTGAAACCCTAGCCCGGAACTTCAAATGGAAATGATTGATCTACAATGCAGTGATATAATTAAGAACAAAATCAAAACTCATCTTTGTTGGAATTTTATAAGAGTTTTCCATGACACAATTTGAAATTTGCATAAATTTTGCTCGTGGTCTGTTTTCTGTTTTTGGTACTACTTATTTGTGTTTACAGATCGAAATTAATGATGAGCATCTTAAATCTCTTTTAATAATTGGTACAATAAAATTAACCAAACTACAAACTATTGTCAGTGGAAAATCTCAATTACAAAATCTCATTAGTATTTCATATGTCATTATGTTTGTTATAAGTTATGTGATTATTTAAAATGTATAAAATGTTAGTTGGATTATTTCAATAATTTGTTAGTTATTATATACTGGTTTTTTCGATATAAATGCTTTACTCATTACAATTATGTGTTTTTTATCCAACATCACAAAAACAATAACAATAAGCCTACAACAATGTTATGAGTTAGCGGAGTTTGCCCTGACCATATCAATGTAGATGTCATTTAATAATTATTCAACATAAAATTAGAATACTTCGTAAACTAAATTTAATTTGTTATAAAAATTATTTGTTCTCTAAAAGGAGTTTTCAATTTCTAGCTCTCCGCGGGCCGGACAAAATCGTCCACGGGCCGGATGTGGCCCTCGGGCCGTAGTTTGGAACCCCTGCTATAAAGTATAACACAGAAAAATAATGATGTCAAAATACTATTTTCTTTTTTGGGCAGCTACAATAAAGGCGCGACAACGTGACAACAGCGGATTTTTCCTAGAAGCGGCACCTTCAGCTTCGCTCGACAGATGACACATTCAATATGACGTTTTAGTCTAAATGTTTTTTGTTGTTTGGGTAATTTTTGTGACAATTGTATAAATTTTAGTTTTGTGTAAGTACTTTTAATAAATTAAAATGGTAAGGCAGTGCCAAGTGTGTAAAGTGACTGATATGATTCCTGGATTATCATTTTACAAGTAAGTATAAACCAACGAACTCAGGGACTAGGATTAACGCAACGCCAGTTTGTAGGCAGTGTGTTTGGTATAGTAATCTGTTGGTTTTTGTTTTGGAAAAACGTAAAAAAATTGCCAGATCTCAAAAACCAAAATCAGGAAATAACCTTAAAAATGTAATAAAATTATTTAAAAATATTGGTTTTTATGTTAATATAGGCAACATCGATTTAAATATAAACATTTATTGGAACTGTCATTACAAGGTCCGATTGCTCCGGCAACATGGTTTATTTGGACAGCTGCTGTATTCGTTTAAAAAAAATTATATTACATCAGGTGTTGTACGGCACTTTGATGTCATTTTATCTCTTTCTAGTAGGTTGTATTATTCAATAACACGTTTTGTAAACTGACTTGATCAACAGCAATCGAATTGAGCATCTAAAGTGAATGACATATCTTTTCAGTACTTCAGATAATAAACAATAATGGGTTCGTGGCTTGTAAAATATTTTTAAAATTAAAGAATCATCGATTTATATGGTGCAATGCCATAAACATTGAAAAAGTTATTATTTCCGGAGTGATGTTATTTAGTGTGTTTAATCAATGTTGCCATTCAATGTGTTTACAAGAATTATCCCGCCTTGCCCCCTGAATATATTTATGCCAAACAAGGTTTGTTTACTTTATTTCTATCCAAGAATTCGTTGGTACAAACTATGCTTGTACCATTCTATCGCCAATAATAAACAAAATCATGTTGGGCGCATATCTCGATTGCGTTTATGAATGAAATGCTTTCTCTATCTATGATGTTAGCTCAATGATTTTGACTCACTTGTGTTAAGTTCTTTCAGAGCTGGGATGGATCCTTCAGAAAAGGTATCGATTTACAGATCCGGATAGTCATAAAGGAATCGAATCGCCAATACGTATCACGATTCGTTTTCTAAGGAAAATATATCGAATCCAGGGAATTGATTTCTATTTATCGGATCACGAAATCGGATATTCTGGTTTTTATACTAACAGATGGTAACTACGATACAAATGACACTACATAATCCGGATGATAAATCAAGGGTCAAAAATTTTATCACGGAACCCACCAAATAAAATTTTAGCCTCATTTTGAAGTATTGTAACTCTTAGCCAAATTAGTTTTTGGTATTCTTCAAATTTGAATGTGTTGTTTCTAAGATCAACATGAAACCACCCTTAAATAGAACATTATTTCGAACTGTATTCCAAAATTTGCGATGCTAGATCTTCATAAGGTTTTTAAATGTGATTGAGATAACCTCAAACAACTTATAAATGGGACATCTTATTGTACCGGGTATTCCACTAAGAGAGGTAGTCGGATATATCTCAGAAACTACTAATAGTACAACTTTCTAAAAAAAAATTTTAGATAAAAGCGACCAAGGGAAATTGCTCGAAATTATTTTCAAGTCTGTGGGGGCGTAAGGTTAACAACAAAACATAAAAATATACATTTCTCAAAAAAATATCAAATAAAGTGTATCAATAAATGGTACTATTTTTATCTTTAATGTTTTCTAAACAAAGAAGCTTCAGGTGTAATTTTTGTCAGTTCTTAATTAAAGTGGTGGGGGAAGGTTTAAGTTTAATTTAGAAAAGTGCTAATAACTCCGGATTGCTTTAACCGAATTTAGTGAACTTAGTCTCGTTTAGAAGAGCATTTTAAGCATTATTTTCAAGTGTATAAACTATTGCTACATTATTTCAAAAACGCCGCTAGAGGGCGTCAAGTTAAAACTAACCTATTTTACGGTTTTTTTGAAAAATTTAAATACAATGATTATACCTCTTTTTATATTTAGATAGAGAAAAAATCCTAACAAAACGGCGAAAACCACAATTTAATATCTCTTTTCAAACCGAATATATTCGCAAAAATATAAATACTATAGAGACGTAACGCATTTAAGGACACGATGTTTTCTACTAGGATGATTTTTTTAGGTAAAAATTAAATTTATACATTTTTACAAAATCTAATGACATACTACGTAACTTTTACTAATTTAAACCCATTTAACAATATTATACAACATTAGATAATTACCAACCTATAACTGTAATAATCCATCGAGCGTGGTCCTTATCAAGTTAGCTTTGAAAATAAATGGATGCTTAAATGTCAAAAATCCAACAATTTTTATTTCAAAATATAATTTTTAGTGTTGTTAAATAAATACTTACAAATAAATTTTATTTGTAAGTATTAAAAAATATATATTTTATTTAAGATTGCTTAGTTTAAATTATTACTACCAAAAAAAAAGCAAAGACAACAAAACAAGACTTTGCAAGACCAGACCAAGACCAAGACCAAGAGACTTTACCAAGACCCAAAACAGTGGTCTTGGTCTTGGACTTGCTTTGCTCATCACTAATCCCAGCTTAGAGAGAAAATTTCGCATTTAGGATTTCTGGAGTTTGTGTGTGTGTGTAAGAAAACATCTTTGATCTTTGTTTCCGGACTGTGCAGGTCGCTGGTTCGGCATGCACAGTTTTTCTCTAAGGGATTTCCCTTTTTTTGTGGCTGGCATAAAAATAATTAATCGTAACTAACAGATAATATTAAATTAAACTAAGTTCAGGTATTTTGGATGATATTTTTTGTATAACTTTTTTTTTTTTCAAATTCTAATGTCCTTCTAAAACACTTATCTTGTATAATTAAAAAATATATTAATATTAAAAAAAAACTAAAAAGTTTTAAAAAATTACGCAAAACTTTTTTTTGGCCTTTCATTCCGTTTTTTTTGAACAAGCGTAAAACATTTGCGATCTCCGAAGAAAATTTAATTACAGAACTAAATTGTTTTTTATTGTAAATGATCTTCCAAATTATCTTTAATAAAATTTTAAATAAAAAAAAATAACTCGATCGTAGAAAAAATATTGTGTGCAACATGTGCAAAAAGCATCTTTGTTGCACTTTATGTATCGTGCAACAAAGATGCACTTTTTGAAATAGTTACACAAATAAACTACTCTTTACTTTTTTACATTGGATATTCCGGATCTTTATTATAATTAAGATATTTTTTATCATTAAAGAAGTATTTTCGATTATGTTGCACCTTGTAAAATAATACGTCTATAAAACACCATTATCCGGTGGAGTGCAAAGTCCTCTTTACTAAACAATTTGTATGAGCTTTTTAATGTCGCTTACTTCAGCAGGAATCTACAACCAGCGATTCGCATTAGATCAGTAAATTTTGAAAAAAATCCGAAGTTTAAATTTAAAAAAAAATTTAAAAATAATACTTTGGAAATTAGAGCAAAAAAAGGTTTAAGATTAAGGACAGATTGACTCGATTACATTATTTTTTAACACTCCAAACTCACAGGTAAAGTAAATGGGATTATTTTTTAATGTATTATGTGTTTTAGTCTCCACAAAACTGGAAAATGTTTTTTTACATATCTCATTAAGGGATCGATCGTACAAAGTACAATATTTTTAATACTTTGGGCATAGGCGTGCGCACAGTGGGTGCCGTGCGGGGCCGGGGACCCCCACTAGTCTTTAAAAAAATTACTGTATTTAAAAAATAAAAATTTTTTATTTGATAAGGGTTTGGGTTTAAAAATTCCACCGGAACCCCCTTCTGAAAAAGTATGGTAAAATCAAAAAATTTTAAGAACCCCAAAACGCCCAAGAACGAAAAA
>JAHBCN010020163.1:0-15253 GCA_019359885.1 Listronotus oregonensis
TTTAAAAATTTTTTTTTAATTGTATTGCCAGGTAACAGTTGTTCAACCATTCGTGGCTACAAAATTTTCCAGTTATTAATTGCTTGATGCCTCAAGTGCTTTTTGTTTAATTAACGGTCCAGATATTGGAATATTTTTACCTCTTGCTTTGCAGAATCAATTGTAGAAGACTTGGATTTTCAGTAGCATCCTCCCGATTTCGGAAATTTCCTTTTTGTTCTAAATTAACACCTTCTTTAAACATTCGTTTTAGTTCAGCTTTATTCCTGATGATATTATTTTGTAGAATTTTCCCACCGCAAACTTTTCGGCCAGTTTTCACGAATCCCAACCATACTTTTTACTATCCGCGATAACATCAATTTTTTCCTTTAGTGACAAAGCTTTTTGTTTTAGGGACATGATTAAACACTTTTCGATTCCGAACACGATACCTTTATTCTTATCGATTTAAGACACAACTAAAAATATAATGTGAAGATAATCCCCGAAGCCACTAATGCTATTTGAACCTGGCCATAAATATTATTGTTGGGTATTTTCACCTTTAAAATTTGCATAATACAGTCATAAAATAATAAATTACAAATTAGCCCAAAAAATTCCGGCCAATATAAAAAGGTTGATTTACCTGAAATAGGTTATAAAAATTGAGATTTGTCTGGCCGTGGCTGTTTTATAAGGATGCCCATTATCTAAGGGTTTTTATATACAGGACTTCCTATAAAGCAGATTTTTGTTAGCTTGAAAGTGGCCGATAACAGAGGTGGCCGATATAAAAGGGTAACCGTTAACACAAGTTTTACTGTAGAAAAAACGGAATCTACTTCAGAAGCCGCTAACGACATATATTTACAATGCCTGGTCCACACGTCGGCTAAGTTCGAATTTCACATATCGAATAAGATCTCAATCAGTGACTTTTTCATTTGTTCATTTAAAAAGTGAAATTCTATAATCTGTTAATTTTTGTTTGAAAATAACACCTCAACAAAAGATGTATTGCTCTGTTTGAAATTTCGGTAATAATTGTAACACCAACAAAAATTTATTGCATTGGTTCAAAAAGTCGGTAATCATGATTACGTACAAGATGTTTTTCTCAAAGAATAATGAAAATATTTTAGAGCTTCAACCTGTTTTCTATAAAATGTATTATTTTTTTGTGTTAATTGCGATGGATTTTGTCGGCGTAGTTACCCTTTGGATACATTTATTACATTGCATACTTATCTGGCCTTAACCGATTTATTTTAAATTGGAATAAAGGAACGCGATGGATCTTCTGTTTTTGCTTCGAATGAAATAAATTAACGGAGCAAAAAAACGTAATATTGTAACTTAGCAGGACTTGTGTCGTCACAAGTCGTTTTGGTTCTACTTTAAATTTAAAGGATCAGACGTGACCTTTAAATCGTAATTACGCCAAAACTATTTTTTTAAGAAAAGATATTTGGCAGCTGGTTCTTTATTAGGCAAAAGTAGTAATTTGACGTGTTTTTGAATTAAAATAAATTTTATGCGAGGAGCCCATTTATATTAATCATCAGGTACACCAATAAAATCTTTAAATTTTAGATTCTTTTGGTAATGACTGGAATTCTTATTAATGTAGCAATTTCAAACTATTATATGATTATTGCAATGGTCGTGTTGGGAGCTATTTTCATTAAAATTAGACAATGGTATATTGCAAGTGCTAAAGATATTAAACACTTAGAAGGAATAGGTAAATAACATTAAAAAATAATTTTTTTTTTGGAGCTATCAAAATAAAGAAACATGGTTTTATTACTTCCTATTAAAAAAAATAATAATAAATTGACAATATTTAAAACATTTTTGCCGGGATTTTATTAGATTTTTTTTTTTAGCAAAATCTCGTATTTTTCATATAAATTCGACTTTAAAAATGGATTTTTGACAACCAAAAGGGGCGGCACAAGCTGAAAAGCGCTTATAAAGGTTTGGTGAACACATAATTATGGGTAATTTTAAAGGGTTTTTTAAAAAAACATTCATGTCAAACCCTATCTTATTTTATACAAAATTATACGAAAATTGAATTTGCTACCCAAAAAAAAAATTCTGGTTTTTTCAAAGTTGTTGTTGGTATAACACGAATTCGGAATTAAGTTTATTCTTGAAAATATCGCTTTCAAGTTTAAAATGGGGTCCTTCTTAGGACTTATCAGTAAGGCACAGGTATTGGCAGCCCTTTTTTGCAACACTGAACATGGGTTAAATAAAAAACCCCGGAACCCAGGGTCTTGGCGGGGGTTTCCCCTTAAAAAATTTTAAGGGCTTTTCATAAAGAAAAATTATGGTCTTTAGGCATTAAAATTTTGTGCCTTAATATAATGAGGTTTAAAGATTTTTTGGGAGCCCAGGTTTTAGTTTTGGTTTTAAAGATAATAGTTTACAGGGTGGGGCCATATTTTGACACATTTTAATCGAGAATAATTTTTGGAACAAATAAAATTATCAAGATGGGGTTTTTTGCAGATACTTATATTTTTTAAAAAAGTTTATTTTTGTCCCTTTCCCACGTTTTTATTGTGACAACCCATTGGCTCAAAAAAAAAAGGGGAAATTTTCCCATTATAGGACAAAAATTTTTATTTTTAAAAAGGGAAAACCCGTTTTATTTATATATTTTTAAAATTTAATATTTCCCCTTTAAAAAAAAGTAACACAAGCTATAGGGTTTTCTCAAAAAACAACGTATTTATTGACCTTTAAAAAATTATTTCATTTGACCAACAAATTTTTTAACAATTAAAATTTGCCCATATGTTACAAAAAAAAATCCTTAAAAAGGGTTTTGGTTATTCACAAAATAATATTACAATTAAAAGGGTTTCATTACTTTTTAAAAAACTACTGTAAATTTTTAAAAAAGCCCTTTCCCCCATTCAGCACTTATTTAAATTCGAAAAAAAATTATTAAAACTATTGACTAAAATTCTTCAGGAATATTTTCTATTATGTTTCGGATATTAATTTTTTTAAATTTCTCTAAATTTTGGGGAAGTGGACTATAACACCTCTCTTTCCCTATCCCCAAAAAAAAATCTGGAACAGTCAAAACTGGTGAACAAAAAAATTTTTGGGAAAAGGGGGCCCCCTTTTTCCCAAAACACCGGGTTTCCCAAAAAAGTTGGTCAGTGAATCCTTGGTTTTTAGCATAATGTGGTGTAGCCCCATCTTGGGGAAAATAGACGGGAAAATTTAATAGATTTTCTTTTTTGCAATTGGGGGTAAAAAAAAATTTCCAGCATATCAACGTAAGTCAAAGGAAAAGGGTTTGGGTTTATGAAAAAAAAAAAATAAATTTTTCTTTGGCTACCACCATACTGTGACTTTTGGCGAATCTCTAACGTGATCGTTATATTTTGAGGGTTTTCTGTTGCCCAAAACCCCAATTATTTTTTACTTTTCCCTTGAGGGGGAAATGTGGCCCTTACATTATTAGTCTATCCAAAAAAAGTATATTGTTCCTTTTAAGTTTGAATTCTCTGGAAAATTCCCCCCCTTTGTGGAAAATCAGTTTCTTTTATTTCTTGTAACATTTGAATTTTGTATGGGTTTAATTTAAGTTCTTTTTTCATGGTTTTTTGTACTTTGTTTTAGGAATATGGACTGAACTTGAGATTTTCTTGAAAAAATTTTGGATCTTCCCCGAGTTATCTCCCGAATTTGTAACGTTTTTTTTGAAATTCTCATTGTTTACTAATTTCTTGTTAAAGGGGGAAAATCCTGTACTCCAAAAATTTTCTGTACCAGATTTTAATTGAATTTTTTTTGGGTGGGCTTTATTAAACATGTTTCTAAATCTTCGCTGGGTTTTTTTTACTGATTTGGTTTCGGGAAATTAATTTAAAACATTTTCCTTTTTCGCTTAACAGGGAAAATTTTCGCTTCCTAATTAAAAAAACTTGTCAAAAATGACCAACAATTTACAATGAGGCTTGTTGCTGTTATGGAAACGAGATAACTTTTTTTCCACAGGCGATTTTTCAAAAAAACCTTTTAAAAAAATATTCCCATTCGACATACAGTCAATTCTTTGGAGGTCAATAAATGCGTTATTTTTTAAAATAACCATAGCTTTTGTTAAAATTTTTTGGGGGGAAATTTTAAAAAAAAATTTAAACATATACAGGGTGTTCCATTTAAAAAAACAAAGTTGTCCTATATCCAAAAATCGGCCATTTTTTTTTTGACTAATGGAAAAGTCCAAAAAAAGGAAAAAATACGGGAAAAAACTTTAAAAAAAAATAAAATTTTTTGCGAAAAAACCCCTCTTATTAAACTTTTTTTGTTCAAAAATTATTCGCGATCAAAAAAGGGGCAAAAAATGGACCCACCTTTTTATTAATTTAAAAATACTATAGTCAACAAAACTATAGAAGGATTAATGGTGAAAAAGGGGAAAAATCGTTAAAGTATAAAAGAAATGCAGTAGAGAGTTTTGGGGGACCCCAATATCGGTTTTGGGGAAAGCTCGAAAAGTGACCATCCACCATAGCAGCTATAAACGGGGTTTATTGTATTTGAAATATAGGAATCACTTGGGCCCAATTATTTTTCCTTCGCCTCACTCTAGCTAGCAAACAAAACTCCAAAAAAGATTAAAAAAATGTTGAATGTTTTTAATTTTAATTTTTAAATTTTAAAATATTTTTTTGCTTTCTTGGCCGGCCCCTTGCTACGTGGTAAGTTCTCTTGAAACTCGTTTCTTCACTAAAAATAAATAATAATAAAAATTTTCCCGAACTTCGTAAAAGGTTCAAATTGTAAAATGGTATTTTTTTAAAAGGGAAAAAACCCATATCCACAAATTCATAAAATTTGGTAATATCTGGTTTCAGCAAGATGGTTGTCCCGCTCCCAATGGCCCGTATTATTAAAGGGAATATTTGAACAATACGTTTCCTCCTTTTGGTTAGTGGACCTACCATTTTGTGGCCCCGAATCCCCAGCCCTTCTCCTAATGATTTCTTTTTGTGGGTTTTTTAAAAAAATGAGGTTTATGGTCATGATAGGCTAAAAATTTTAAAAAAGAACCAATAAAAATCGAAGAAGCTTTTCTCATCAGCCTAATATGCTAAAAAAACGTTAGACGGGTTTTTACGATCTTTGGGATATTGCTTTGCGAAAAAAAGGAGGTTTGTTTGAATATTTATTATAATTTCATTTTGATTTTTTTATGTTTATAATTATTTTATTTTTAATTCGTACGTTTTTAAATTTTTAAAAAATGAGTTTTTGTTTAGAGAATTTACTTTTTATTTTTCTTTGGCAACTAATGAACTGATAAATAAAGCTTTTATTTTTTCCCCTATTTAAAAATAAGGGAATTAAATTATCAAATGTTTTCCCCAAAGTTTAAAGACCGCATAAATAAACCATACAACACACCGTCCGAAAGCATATAAAAACTGAGATTCTTTTCGATTAATCATGCATGCCGACGTTTATCGTCGAAGCGGACAGAAATTAAATTCATCATTTCCCCTGCCTATATTTTCTACTACGCTGGACCTGTCTTATGTCGATCAAAGAAAACGGGAAAGCAAAAGAACAAATGTTTGGGTGGAAAACCGTGGAAACAAACTTTCTTAAGGGGCGCGGGCCTTACCAATCCTCGCCCAAAAGCCCCATAAAAGTTAAAAACATTGACCCTGGGCTTCGCTAAAAACTCGGAAAAAAAATTATAACTTTCATATAAAACAAATAAACAAAAAATCTGGGGCAACTTTTTGTGACGGAACCCGTGCGTCTTAAAGGGTCGGGAAATAAAAAAGGGTGTTTTTAAATTGATTTTCCCCTTACATTACAATCTAACATTTTTTGAAACTGTATTTTCACCGACAACATAACTTTTTAACCCCAAAAAATTTTTAAAAAATGTTATAAGGTAAAGGAAAAAGAGAAACTTGGAAAAAAATTATCAAAGGTATATTATGAAAATTGCCGATCAAGCAAAAGTCCCATTTAGTGCTTTACATGAATTGCTTCCCGACCCAAAAATCATACCCTTCCACAATGCTCGTAAAATTTTCCCCGGAACAAATTTTCCCTATAGTTGGCGAAAATTTTTAAAAAACCCCCAAGCACATCGATTTGTTTTCGATTGCAGAAAATTAGCCCCCTTTTCACTAAAAAAATTTAAAAGATTTGCAGCCCACCCGACCCGTACAAACCCCAAATAACACAGAAATTAAGCCTCGAGACCATCCCCGGCCCCCGACCCCCCGAATGGATACGAGAAAAAAGGGTAATTTTTCTAAAAAAATTATTTTTATCGATGAAGCACTTTTCCCACTTTTTGGTTTCCCCGAAAACAAGCACAATTGTCGTATTTGTGGATTGGAAATCCCAAGAAAATTGTTGAAACGAAAATCATCCTAAAAAGATTGTTTGGGGGCCTTTTGGCCCGGAACCCTAATTTGGTTTTTTTTTTCGAGGATCCCCCGGAAAACCCATTCGTTATCGGAACATGATAACAGATTATTTTCTGGGAGCAATTGGAAGTTATGGATATGAAGATTTCCGTTTTCCCAACAGGACAGTGCGATCCAAAAAAGCGGGGTTTTACAATTACTGGGGAAAAGTTTCCCGACCCAAAAAAACCAAGTATAAAAGAGTAAACCAAACACCATTGCAGAGCTGAAACAAAAGAAAGGCGTAAAATAACCGGCTTTAAAATCGATTTGGGGCCGTGGGAAGTAGTAAAAAATTTTAAAAAAAAAGGGTTCCCGTCATATCACATGAGCTGCGGCAGTCATTTACATATTATCATTTTTAAATAATTGTTATAAACTAATTTTAAAAGGGCAAATTTTTTTTTTTTAATTTTTTTTTAATTTTACCTGTTTTTTTATTTAAATGTGAAAATTTTAAAATAAACCCCCCCTTTTAATTTTTTTAAATAAAAATGGTTAGGGGAATGATTTTCTGCCTGGCCTCTTGTCATCTTCGGGGGTTTTTTTAAAAAAGAACTTGAAAGAGCGGGTAACGTATTTTTGTTTTTAAAATAATTTATTTTATCAGGGTTTCGATATTTATTTTAAAGGTATGTACACCCCAAAAAAATCAAAAAAAAAACAAACATCAGCGAAACCAAAACTTTTTTCCCCAAAGTGTAGACGTAAAAACTGCGAACAAACGTTTGTTTTTTTTTGTTCAAAATGTTACACACCAAAAAAAACAAACAAGAACAAACATTAGCGAACAAACTTTTTTTTTTTGGTGTAGACGGTTAAAACGAACAAACGTTTGTTTGTTCTTGTTTACCCATGTTCCAGTGGACGTCGGTACATCAAAGAAATTTTTTTTTTATGGTCATCCATAACTTTTTCCAACTTTCAAAAAAAAACAAACATTTGGTTGCGCTATGGAAAAAAAAAGCAAACAATAAAAAAAAAACACATAAAAAAAAAGTGAACAAGAAAAAAATGTTTTTTTTTCGGTGTTTACATCCCAAAAAAATAAATTTTGTTCGTCGTCATTTTTTCCCAACTGGTCAAACGGGGTGAGAAAATTTTTTGATTGCGCTATGTAGAAAAAATAACGCAACCATAAACAAAGAACATATACAAATCAAGTAAAAAAGAACGAATGTTTGTTCTTGTTTTTTTTTTAAATTGTACATACCTATTTTTTTTTTTAGAACGCCCAAACCTCAGCTTGGTTCTTTACCATTATGTGTGTCATCATTTGGTTTTGGTTGGACATGGTGTGCGGGGTTTTTTCACATTTTTTTTAAATTTTTGGTTTGTTTTACCTGTTTTTTTATTCGATAACAATTTTTTCAAATTAAATTTTTATTTGATTTTGTTTTTTTAGACGGTTATGTCAAAACGGTAGTTTAGTAGGTCTAGCTATATCTCAGTCACTAATAATTTTGGAATCTTTTTTTGGGAATGGAAAATTCGAAGTTTTTAACCAAATTTTCCAAGTGAAAGAAAATTTCAATATCCCAAATTTTGGGGAAGAACGAAGGCCCTTTGAAAAAAAAAAGGGAATTTTTTAAAATTTTATTTTAAAAGGTTATGTTGGTGGGAAAATTTCCGGTTTAAATTAAATTTAAAAATTTAAAAACCTTTTTTAAAGGAAAATTAAAAGGGTTTTTTTTTTAATAGTTTGTTTAAAACCCCTTTTCCCTTTTTTGCTGCATTTTGGGTTTACTTCCGTAAATTTTTAAAACCGGCGTTTTATAAAATTTTTTAAAATTCCGGGGAAGGATAAAGGCCAAAAAGGCCAAATTAATTTGAAATATAAAATCTCCTTCCGGGAGAACCACCGTTCAAAAAAAAAATCAAATTTTAAAAGAAAGTCTGGAAAAAGGGTTTACGAACCACTCAATTAAAATTAGTTTTATAGTGCCCAGCTCTGCCCTATGGTTAAAGACAAAGCATAATACCATACTGTTACGGTGTTATTTATGATAAATATAAATAGTTAAAATGGTAGTACCCTTAAAAAAAAATTCAAAGGTTTTTCCCAGTATTTTATAAGACGTAGTATAGAATAATCTAGTAACAACCGTAGTTGGTTAGGTATAGGTATAAGAGAAGTGATAGAGTCGGAGATAGTTGTGACTTTTTAAAAGGGGTTGTTTACTTTTACAGTGTGTTTGATTATTTCAATTGTCTAAAGTAAAAGTTAGTAAATCGTAACAATACGTAGTCTTATCCCTTAATAGGTGACCTAAAATAGTGTTTTTTTAAAATGCATAAGCCTTTTGAAGCTTAAGTGTTTTTTTTCCCAATTTAGTTCAAGCACTCATCAAAATTTACGTGGATAAATCAGCCCACTACTTTTTTTCCTTTTAAAATATTTTTTTTTAGAAATTATTCGTTAAATCAAAACACAACCTATACAGTTCAAATGATAATTTAGTATTCTTTGATAGGGGAAAATAAATTTATAAAAAGAGTACTTATTTTTTTAATGAAGTGTAGAAAACAAAAAAAATGCATATTAGGTGGAAGTTATCACAGAAAAACCCTTTTGAAAATTTATAAATTGGTCAAGCTCTCCTACTTTTTGCAAGGCATCATTTAAAGTCCATACTTTTACTTTTTTACATGATAATGAAAGGGGAACATCCTGGAATTGCCCAAGTTTCATTCAGACGCAGGTTTTAAAAGTTATAAATTGGCCGGCAAAAGCCCTGCCCAAAACCCCAATTGAATATATATTTTAATTTTATGTTGTTATTGTTATCGTCTCATTTTTTTTCCCAAGAAACTTTGTTTCCTGACTGCGGGTTACCACGTCTTTGTCGTGGTTGGGCCCGTGGGATTTTTTGGAAAAAAGCTGGAGTTGCTGGTTATCGGCAACTCTTTTTGCTCCCGTATGGAACGGGACCCGAAGCTAAGACGAACACAAGGCTGAACTCAAGGGGGAAATACCGTGCTAAAATTCCCCTTAAACAGGTGTCTCCAACGATGCCTCTGAAATAAAAGGGCGATTTCCCCAGGTATCTAGCCTTACTGCGGTAATGCGGGGCTCTACCGTGGTGGACAAATTACTTTCCTAGCTCCCAAAAGGGGAAACGGCAAAACCCCCCTTTTATAAAGGAAAAAAAGTGACAAAAGGGGCCTGACCCAAACGGATAAATCCCCTTTCGAGAGGTTTCCCCGGTCACAAGCAGGCAACGGTGCGCCGACCCAAACAGGTGAATCCCCTTTCAAAGGTACCCCCCAAAGTCCAAGGGGCCCGATTCATGGAGAAAGGCTAATCCATCCCCAAAAAAACAGGTGCTTAGGAAGGGATTCCTGAATCCCTCGAAGTCGGACACAACCGCTTTTGAGGGGAAAAAATTCCCCGGCTTTAAACAGAAAGCGGATAGGACCGTTTTCATAGGGAAAGGCCGGAGGTGGCCTCGGGAAAAGGGAAAATCTTGTTCCTGTAACAAAAGGGCCTGGTAGCTAACCCCCGTCACTGAAAGGAAAAGGGGGGGTATGACAGATCTAAAGTCTGCTCGTCATACTTTCCAAAGGGGACAGGGGCACCAGAACACATATTTTGCTCTGTCCGGTAGCGACCTGAGTAAAGAGGAGATGTAAAAACTCTCTCTTCCAAACTAATATCGGATTCCCTTAAAAGTCTGATCCTATTGGGAGAATTATAAAAAAATGGGAGGGCCCCAATAGACCGAAGGGGGTCCATGGGGGCGTAAAAAATCCACTTACTTTAAACCCAAACCTAACCTAAACCTACTTGTAGTAATAAAAATTTTAATTTTTTTTTATTAAATTTCATAATACCCTTTAACAAGGTGTACAGTGGGCCGATTTCTATGCAGTTTAAAATTTTTATTTTGTTGTTTAGATAGGAAATTTTAGGGAGAACAGGCCGGGGGAAAAACTTTTTGCCCTTTTTCGGGACTATTCAGTTAAACCACCCATTGAAGGGGGAAAATTTTTAAATTTATGGTATAGATACAAAAAGTTGGGGCTAAATCAATTGAAAAAAAATATCCCTTATTCCCCAAGAACCGGTGCTTTTTTGTCCAGCTTGAGATATAACTTGGATCCATTCAATGAATTTGACGATAAAAAAACTTTGGGGGTTTTTGAGTTTTGTTTGAATGATTTTTTAGTTTTATAGTTCAAAAAGCTAGAGTTGGGTAAAAAACTAATGATTAATTTAATTACATTTCGTTAAGGACTGTTTATACATAATCCAAAAGTAGGTCAGTTTGTTTGGTAGCATTGCTGCTAAGGGGGGCTTACTCGTACAAACCATGTTACTCTTTTCACAGGAGGGAGAGGTATTTCTCATGTTATCTGCTTTCGTGGGGGGTGGATGGGTTGGTGCAACCCCCTGTCACTTGCTAAAAAATACTTTTTTTACTTGTATTAAAAATATCCACTGGTATTATCATGGGACCGCAGTACCTTAGTCCATGTGAGAGTTATTAAAAACTGGTATAGGAAAGGGTTTAAATTTATTTTCTCAATTTGTAACATTTTTTATTAAACTAAAAAAAAAAATAAAAATGACAACAATCATGTCACTAAATTTGTAGCATTTTTTTGGTTAAAAATTGAACAATTCCGCAAGTTAACGATAAAAATTTAAAATTTAATAACGATATTTCGGATCCCTACCCCCACTATAAAATTATCGTCAACATATATTGGCCAAACTTTAGTGAAGTTTTAATCGCATTTCCCAAAAACCCTTCCATATTAATGGCTTTGTTCGCAGGTCGTTAAGAAGATTCCAAAATAAAAATTGAACCATTCAGGATTGTTTTTAAAGGGGCATGTCTAATTTATACCGGTTCCGGATTTTCATTTACCGCGAACGGTGCGGATTCCAATCTAATTTCACCAACAGCTGACTGTTAAGCAAACGACTTTACCCAATTTTTTCAGTAAGTTCTAACAACTCTTCCATATCCTTTTCGCTAGAAAACAAGGGGGTTAACATGTTCGATGGGAAAAAAATCTATCTAAAAAAAATTTGGCAGATAAATAAATAATTGTTAAAAAAATAAACTAACTATTTCTATAAATTTTTAAACAACTATATTACTGCTTTATATTTTACAATCAAGATAAACTAAACTATAAGAATCAAGAAAAATTAAAAAATTTAAGTAACAGGGGTTTTTATGGATCGATTTATACTTCAAAAATTTAAAATTTAAATAGGTATTAAGCTAAATTAAGAAGGGGAAAATTTTAAAGGGTTTACCTCAAACACAACAAACAGCAAACAGATAATGAAAATGTTGATATTGCGCATGAACAGCAGAACCGAACTTTTTTAAACCCATTAAAAATTTCCCGGGGGCTACAAGAAACCCATTCTGAATCAGTAACGAACCAATCCGATGTTATCCGCGAACGCTGAAAGGGGGCAAAATTTTTTTTTACCGCGAACGACCGATTTTATTTGCGCATGCGAATGGGCCCTGAACCGGTTCCGGGAAATTTGGGCCCCCGAACAAAGCCAATATTTGCTACCACTGGAGAGGGCGATAAACCCATGTATAGTTCATCATCCCCTTGTACTTATCTTTCCCTTTAAAAGTAAAACTTCCAAAGGGAAAAACTCCATGATGCCATACAGTCGGCTGTAGTTGCGACAGTTGTTAGAATGACCCTGAATAGGACATCAGGGTTTTGAGTAAAAAAATAAATACCTCTTTTTTTACGTCAGAGTTTCTAAATTTAAAAAAAATATTGAAGATCGAAAGTTTTTTAAAAATAACACCGATACGTCACGGTTTTATACGGGTTTGCCATTTATTTATTTATCGTATGGGGTTCAGACACAGTAAACTTAAAAACCCAGATTACACATTAAGCTTTTAAAACAAACTTTGGGATTTCACAAACAAACATCAAGTCGGTTAATATAATCTCTCGACCCGGCAGTTTTCCAACCCGAAAGTCTTCAGGTCTACCGTTGGGGGATCTTGTGGGGGATTCCTCCTTTATGTGTTTGATCGTTTGATATTCTCCGAGCCAGTATGGTGATGCTTTTTTGCCCCATTTGTGCAGGAGGTATGCGCATCTGCCATGTTGCGTTCTAATTCTGTTAAGTGTGGACCAGGTTCTGCGGTGGTAGGTCAAACCCTGGGGGCTTTTGGGTAATGCAAAGGGGATAAAATTTTCCTTGTTGAGTGGTCCATTCTTGAGTCCCTGCATTGGTCAGGTTGAACTCCTTTTCATTGCCGGGTTGCCGTTTTAGTTGGTGGATTTCTGGGCAGGCGATTTGGTTTGCGTCCTCAATATCTTGATGTATTGGCAGATTTTTTTTTTTCCATGATCTTTTTTTACTCTCGTGTTTAAAGGGGGTCTATTCGTCGCAGCCTTGGTGGTTGGATATGGCTTAGGCTCGGGGGCCACTGGTGGGAGTCGACTTAATGACCCAGCGATCATCCTCATCGTATTATTCAGTTGGACGTCCACCCCACTTTGCGTGCGGACTGTTAAGCCAAACTGGGGCACAGTATTCAGCCGTCGAAAAGGGGGAAATCCCCGGAAACGGAGCAGCGCAGCGTGAAGCCGATGCTCCCCCAAATGGTACCACATAACTTCTGGATTATGTTGTTCCCGGTTTTTTCCCTTTTCGGCGGTTTTTTGTTAGGTGTTCTTTTTTAAAAGATAGTGTTCCCATCAAAGTCCTCCCAGGTATTTCGGTGTTTTGTTGTGGGTTGTTTTGGGACCATCAAATCGTATGTTGAAACTCTTCTCTGGCTAGTTTGTTATTGAGGTGGGGAAACAGCTATCCTCTGTTTTGGGGGCATTCGGCTGGAGTCTCCATTTGCGGGAATATTTACCCATTGTCTCCCGGTCTGCTTTTGGTTTCCTCCGAAAAGTTTCATTGAGTTACATCTTGTTGCAAGCACCCAATCGTCGGGGTAACCGAACTTGTTTGACCTTGTCGCCGGTATATCCAAAATTAAAAATGAAAGGCGGGCAAAAAAAGATCCCTGGGAAGCCGTTGTTTAGTTTCTTTAGGTGAGCTAATGTCGGTGCCCATTATAACCTGAAACGTCCGATCACCAAGCATGTTCGATATCAGTTGGTTTTTTCGCTTGCAAGGAATTATTCTCCCGAAGCTTGTAGAACTTCCCCCCTTCCATACCCGGGGTCGTAGGCTGCTGAGAGGTCAATGAATGCAGCTGGGTTTTTTAAATTTACGTTGAAATCCCGCTTGATATAGGTGGTAAAATGACAGGACCTGGTCTGCACAGCATCGTTTTTGGGCCCAAAGCCCGCCTGCTCAACTGGTACAGCCTCCCGGATCTCTGAGCTGATTCAGGAACAAGGTCTCCAGTAGTTTATAGCTACGGACAGTAGAGCGATTGGCCTGTAGCTTTTTGGGGTGTCGGGAGGTTTTTCCTGGTTTCAGTAAGGCTATTACCTTAGAGGGGTTTAAATTTTGGTGGGACCTTTCCCGAATGCATAATGTCCGTGAAGAACGGCCCCCCAGCTTTTGGTGTACTTGCCACAATTGATTGAAACTCGGGGTAGATATTGTTCCCGGAGCCTTTCCCCCCGTGAGATCGTCTATGGCCTTTTAAATTTCCTCGGTGGAAAAGGGGGGAGAATGTTCCGTTTCCTTGGCTTTGGCTTTTTTGGCTTTAAGGGTTTTCTTTTTTTCTGTATGGTGTGTGGGTCTGTCCTTCCCGGGGTTCTGGATTTGCTACTATGTGTGAGGCTACTTTATTTGGACTTATGCCTATTGTTTGTCGATGCTTTGGTGCACCGCCCCCAGCTTAATTTCTATTTTTTTTTGTTTGTAAGTTAATTTTTGATAACGGTGGTAGACTTGCCACCGGGAAAAGTAGATATAAGTGTTTTGAGTTTTTGGGTTTTTTTTTTTTTCTGTTTTATAGGGGTCCCAAGGGGTAAGCCAATTATTTTTTTATTTACGGCAATGAGGCCGACCGAAAAACATCTCTCATGGAATTTAATAAAATAGCTAGTAATTTTTTTTCACTTCCAGCACCCCCCTTTTTATTTTCATTGCTGATTTTCTTCTTTTTTTCTTCTTGTTTTTTTTCAAAAATATTTTTAGGTAGAACTAAAACCTGGTGGATAATTTGGGCTTTCAGGTAGCCGAAGGAGGAAGCAACTTTTTGTCTTGGACAAAGACAGTTACTTTGTTTAGCAAGAGCTCTTCTACGAAATAACAAGATTTTAGTTTTTGGGTGAAACGACAGCAAATTTGGAAAAGGTAAAAAAATGTCTAGGTCTAGACTAAACCCCAAAAGCCTTTTTTTATTTTAGAACCGATGGGCTAATCCAAAAAACCATCCGAAAAAAGTTCAAAAATTGTACAGTCCCGACGATAGCGCACCGTCTAAACACCATCATGGATTCAGATAAAGTTCTTGTTATGGGTTCTGGTCAAAAACTGGAATTCGACCATCCCTCGCGCTTTTAGAAATTCCCCGGGTGGACCTTTTTTAAAATGGTCAAGAAACTGGAAAATCAATGACCCAACAACTAAAAAGATATAGCCTTCCCGGCCTGGATGGAGAAAAAATTCGATATAGAAAAAAATACAACGAAAATGTAGCAAAAAATCAATGAAAAAATGTACACAAAAAAATTTTAATAGCGTCTGTTTGTACTTTACGTGGTGGGTTTATTAAAAAAACTATAACTTTGGCTGTGTTTTTTTACCTTACTTTAATTTGGGTTTTTTTCTTTCAAAAATGTGTCTCGGGAAAATTTGATTTTTTGGAAAAAAAAAAATTTTCGGCACA
>JAHBCN010020164.1:0-15304 GCA_019359885.1 Listronotus oregonensis
GTATGTAAACAAGCCCCAAACAATTGGACGCCTATAAGAAGAGAAATTTTGCTTTATTACTGAAATAGAAGCACAGGTATGCAAAAACGTTATGTAGAATTTTATGAAGGAAATAACCGTTCGCCGGTGGTCTCGTGGTGGCCATTTGCCGGATGTCGTATTTCATTAATTGCAACTATTCCTCTTTAAGGTGAAATATAAATATTTGCTTAATTCAAAAAAAGTGTGTTTTTTTAAATTATAAATTCGGCACTTTTGTTGAGACACCCTTTATATCTAAACCAAGTAGTTTAAATATTAGTTTTGACTCTGGTAAAAAATTAACAATACCGCCACTGTTTCTAAAAATAAAATACTCATACTTAATACAAACGATATATAGAGATAACATAATAAATATATGTAAAGAAATTTAAGTTAGATGCTACAGGACATTCAAAATAAATTTATACATTTTGACTAATAAAACTCAAAAAATTTCGACTTTTTTAAATGTATGCCTTGTATATTTTCATTTTATCCCATAGATTTTACAAAACCCTTTAACTTTTATGTCACTTGGTACAAATATAATAAAGTAAGTTAAAACAGACATAAGAAAAATGCTAAAGACTGTATTAAACGTGTATATTATGAATTAATAAACAGCCATTATAAATGCTACCTAAAAAATAAATGTACCTACATTAACGAAATATCGATCCTATTTATATATACATAAATTTAAAAAGAGGATTAAAAAAAGTTATAAAATGGTTTTACTATTTACTGTAAAACCGAATAATTAGCGTTTTGACTTGATAATACTACTAATACACTAATTAACTAAATATTTTAATTATTTAGTTTTAAACTAAATTTTAAAACCCTTTCATATCTTTTGTATAATTTCCTTTTCGAATTTATATATAATAAAGATTGATATTTTATTGATGTCCCCTTGTTTTTTAGGTAGCATTGATAATAATGGTTGTGTAGTCAAAAGCGCTCTGCTATGGTATTTAATTCGTAATATACACGGTAATACTTAGTATTCTGCATGTTTTTTATAGCCTAAGAGCCAGTGGCCGGCTACCTGTATGTATTGGTCCAGACCTGGATTTTTACACAGAGAGTCCTCTATACCTAGCATACATGGAATGGAGACTCACTAAGCCCATCGTGGCTGTCGCCTTTGGTAATCAAGTGGGGCAGGTATCGAAATTTGAGTGATTTTAAATGTATTTGACCACGTCTGCCATCTAGAAATTAAAAAAAGTATTACTTAAATTATCAAAAAATAACAATGGCAAACCATTATCGCGCGTTTAACATCATGGCAAACAATTTTGAAAGTAACAAAAAATATGAAATTTTAGAAATAATTAAACAGGTCTGCCATTAACACAGTTTCGGCTGAGTGACAATCGCGTTGTTTAAGTTAGCAATGGACTTAACATTGGTTTAAATTTAACAAAGAGCGACAAACAGGAAACTTGACAACGTAGCACATTTCAAGGCAACTGAATAACAATTACTAATTTAGTTCGAAATTTTGCTTTAAAAATCTAGTAAACCTATAAAAAAATAATTACCTTTCAAAAAATATGAAAAAAAAAATAGGTTTGACACCCTAACAAATTCATTTTAAACATTTTCTTCAAAAACAAGCAGTACGATAGATAGTTCAAATGACCAATACTGCAGAACTTCTATAAATTTGGTTTCTTAACAGGTTTTTTAGTATAACTTGTGCTTATTACATTTTATTAATAAATTTAGTGATGGAATAGCCACTACTTTGATTTTTCTATTTAATAAAATTATATGTTTTTTACTTTTAACAGAACAAGCAAAATTTTTATTAAATAATCTTTTCAACACTTTTCTACTCTATTACTTACGACATCTATACTTTTTATTAGAAACGTAGAAACAAATATTGATCTGACAGATCCTAGCTTCCTAAAATCTAAAGTGTCGACATTTTTACTCGAACCTAACCTATAAAATGTATTTTTAACATTTAGGTAGTTTTACCCCTAAAGTAGTCAAAATACTAAAAAAAATGTCGACTACTCAACACGTACAGCAAGAGAGAAAATTTATACTCTTATTTTAGGAGTACATACCCCGCTCGACATGTTAATTGGCCAGCATGGTATGCACCATTTCCCGCCGACTAATCCGCACGTCAAGCGAGAGAGAAATGTTGTACTCTTATTTTTCTTTCTCTCTTACGCACATTGTTTGCTCGACCAAGTTGCATGACTGCCTCTAGCTGTATATGCTCAAAGGTTGCGATGGATAATCTAAGTTACTTTCTTAGATCAAATTTTACATCCTGACTGCGTTTGACTTGGATTTCGAACAAGGCATTGGGGCAAATCGGTACATTTCTTTAATGTTGGCATATATAAATACCCAAATGAACATAAAATTATGTTAATTCTTTTGTTTTATAAAGAATAGATGGATAATAAAAAGCAGTAAGAAATAAATTTTTGTAAATAAATAGTTTTACTAATATTTATTAAATTAAAACAGCAATTCTTGAGGAAAGTACAGCAAATATTTTATCTATTTTAGATGTAATACTACCCAAATTTATTAATAAAATGTAATAGGCATGAGTTATATAGAACCTGTTAAAAACCCATATTTAAAGATGTTCCGCAGTATTAGTCATTTGAGCTATCTATTGTACCACTTGTTTTTAAAGAAAATATATAAAATTACTTTTTTTGAGTGCCAAACCAATTTTTTTAATATTCTGTGAAAGGCAATTATTTTTTGTTTTATGTTTAATTGGTTTTTAAAGCATAATCCCAAAGTTATTTTTTTTGACAAATAGTTAACATTTAAAAAGTTATGCCATGTTGCGAAGAGTATTCATTTTTACCTCTTTGTTAAATTTAACACCTTGTTAAGTCCATTGCTCCTTTTAACAACGCGAAACTTTTTTATTATTAAGGTTATAAAAAGTTCGGCCTCGTCCAAAACCTTAAATTCTACCATCAGATGTCAAAATTTATCAGTCGTATACGAGGTTTGTCAAAAAATGTGTGTATGTAACTTGGCGATAAATGGTTTTTTTTAATTATTATGTTTACGAAAATAAAATACATAAAAAATATTTTTTTAACATTTTCTCTGCGATAATGCTAAAAATGTAAGTTTGCACATTAATGCACGACATTTATTGCTTTAAATTTGATAAAACAATTTTCAATTTATATAAAAAGATGTTTTTTGTCAAAATAAACAATTTTGAATATTTGAAAGTAATATCTTAACATCCTTTCTTTAAAGTAATTTTCGATATTGCTAAAAGTAAAGGCACTTTACCTTGGAGAAAAAAACTATAAACCTCGTATACGACTGGTAAATTTTGATATCTGATGGTTGCATTTAGGGTTTTGGATTATACAGAACGTTTTATAAAGAATAAAATTTTTTGGTGTTAACTTAATAATAAATAAGTTTCCCATATGCCGCCAATTTACGTAGAAAAACTGTATTAATGGCAGACCTGGTCAATTACTTTAAAAATTTCATATTTTTTGTACCTTTAAAATTATCTGCCACGATGTTAGACGCGCGATAATATTCTGTCATTGTTATTGTCCGATAATAATAGAAACACATTTTCAAACGGCAGACATGGTCAAATACACTACAATAAGTTAAATTTTGATATCTGTCCCCTAAAAAACTTACTAAGCGACAGCCACGCTGGACTTAGTAAGTTTTTATTCCATGTATGGTTGGTATAGAGGATTCACTGTGTAAAAATCCGGGTCTGGTCAAATACATACATGTAGCCGGCCATTCATGGGCGTAGAGATGTACGGGCAGGGAGGGCCAGCTGCCCCCCCTTAGAAGAGCGGTCGTTCGCTGGTAAACTGTGATTCTGATGAGTTTCATAACTTGCGACGCTTCTTATTAGATCTAAGAAACTAACAGGCTTGAGGGCTGGCTTGTGAAATCAAACTATACGTGATGTGATCTCTAAGATATTTTTTTATTCTAAAAAATGTCACTTATAACAACAAGGGTAGCATAGTTTTTATTGTTATAGAAAAATGAACCATAAAACGTTTTGTGAAAATCCAAAAGAACTTTAAAAAAAGTAGTAAAGAGCCCTAACTTAAATAAACATAGGAGCGGAGCGGGTGGGCGGGATGTGGGGTGAGAGGGGAGGCAATGTAGTACGCCTTCATCGCTCGCCGCTCGCATTCATTCAAGCTATTTCTGATTTTTATATATTTCTTTAATTACTACCTACACTGCTCATGTGAAACTCATGGTAAAAACAACTATTAAAACAAACAATATAATCTAGGATTTTCTTTGTCTGCCCCCTCTTATATACAATCCTGGCTACGCCCTTGCGGCCACTGACTCTTAGGCTTTTATTTTTTGCTAAAATTGACACCCAGACTTGCCTTTACGTTCTTTAAAAAATATTATGAATATTTGATAAACAAATTGAGGATATTTATTCATCAAATGTACGACATAAATCAATGCTGCAAAATAGACTCTATACATTTCAATAATTACCACAATGTATTACGTCGATTTAGTACACTGGCATATAATGCAGGATGTTTCCAATAAAGAAAAGCATTATCATAAATCTAAAATGAGGGATTCGTGGCATTAATTAGAGTTTCGAAATTGAGTACAAATACTTTCTCAATTTACGACGAGCTATTCCTGTTTAAATTGTTAAAAGTTTTGAATATATGTATATGGTGTACTATGAATATGTATTATGTGTTTTATTTGGAAGCATATTTTCTTGCGTGGTATACAAGGCTGGCAAGACCCATTTCTTGCATGCAGAGATTTTCTAATAAAAGGAGATGTCAATTTAATAGGCAAAGGCTTGAGCAAAATAAAGACAGACCAAAAAACATACTGTGGCCGATTCCTCTTCTACCGGCCCAACAAGAGGAGGGGAATACCGCGAGCAGGGCATTCGGTCGATTCGGAGACCTGCGATCGGCACTCGGCAGTATCAGCGGACCATAAAACGTTAAAGGAGTGATTATTATTAATCCTATTGTTTGGAGATTTTTTTACGATATTTTCCTTTTTGTGCGGTCATGATATTCACTATTGTATTAAATTTAATACAACAGTGATTAAAATATTAAATATTTAAAAATTAAAATAAAAACTGTTATTTGAAAAAAATAAAGAAATAAATATTCTAAAAAATTAATGAAATTAATAGTAATCCTAATAATAAAAAAACCACTCTTAAAAAAAAATTAAAAACAATTTCATTTTAATAAATGCTCAAAGACATTTTCCTGCTGAGCTTCGTGATATTCAAGTCGATTATCCACTCAGAATATTACAATGTTTTTATCACTTTAGGTGATGCAGAAAATAGCTGGACGCTTGTACTAAATCCCCCTGCATGTCTCAGCCAACAATATGCTAACGAATCACCGTTGTCCGTTGTCGTATTG
Organism: Listronotus oregonensis; assembly: GCA_019359885.1. NCBI lineage: Eukaryota > Metazoa > Arthropoda > Insecta > Coleoptera > Curculionidae > Listronotus > Listronotus oregonensis. Next base: position 5,466 of record JAHBCN010020164.1, read on the forward strand.
GAAGTGAAACAGGGAAAATTGTTGCCTTTCCCTTTTTAATCTAGGGCTATACCATATGTATCCTACCATATTGCATTAAAATTGGCATGCAAGCTTTAGCCTTGCCAATCATGTATTGAATTGTATGATGGACATTGGCGTACCTAGGGCTATGTTCCAGGGAAACCTTACCTCTGAGATGCGATATCCAATTAAGCTAAGATTCAGTGACGACTTTTTATTAAGAGCACTGCCAAAAATTTTTAAAAATTTTAATAATCCAATAATCTATTTTTTTATATATTTATCATCCGTATGTATAGTCTGTCTCAAAGTATACCGGGTTAGCTCTTGCCTTCTTCATGGATTATACCTGCCGACAGCAATAAAACTGCGGATCGGAAGGTATTAAAGGAGAGAACATTAGGGACGGGCCTTAATAATATAAAGATTTAAAATTTATTGTTTATTTAGGTAAGTATAATCTTAAAATTACATTAAGAAATTAAATATATGCAAAGTTTTAATAAATTTATAACTGCATTATCTACACATAATTACATTTTTACTCTAAATATCTAAATATTATTCTGTTTCACTATCAGAGTGATCATGGAGATTAATTACAATAGGATTTTTGTTGTTTTGGATAGAAATGTAAGAGTCCCTAATTTTTATAATGTGCTGTAGTGAATTTTTCCAGCTCTCAACTGGTATGTTAGTAATTACATTTTTTATCAAATTTATAACACTGGGACTTAAAGTAGGTGTAACATTTTCTGCTCTGATCTTTGATTTTACTTAATTCCACAAATGCTCTATGGGGTTAAACATACAGTGATACGGAGGAAGCCGTAAGACAGTATGCCCAGCCTGTTCAGTCAAATTATCACATACATATTGTTTTTAATTGCATATTAATTTAGGACTTCCAAAAGATGCGTTTTTGTAACTGAATTCAAAATGAATATCATTTTCTAACAAATATTCCTGGATTTCAGTTTTTGAACTCGATAAAGCTGGTGCTTTGTGTAGCAGACGGCTGTGGTAGCTTGCGTTATCTATGACAAAAACACTGTTGTTTGGAATATTTTTCAAAAGATAATTTTGAAACCAGTTTTCAAAAAGTTCTGCACTTGTATCCTCATGGTAATCCAAGCTAGAATCCTTAATATTCTTTGCAGACAACAGCAAGCAGTTTGGGACAAATCCGTCTTATGAACCACTGGTATTATGATAATGTGTTTTCCTTTATTTGAAGGTGCTTTCGTCTGACAGTTTAGACTGGAATCAACCCATCCTTTGGAAACTGTGTCGTGTGTATCGAACCATGTTTCATCAAGGAAATTATTATGGATCTGTTTTCTAACCTATATCTTTAAATTTCTTAAAGGTAATTAAATCTCCAACTGCGTAATCTGTGCGATTCCATTACTACTTGTCTTTTGTCTATTTTGCGGTATTTAAATCCCATTTTACAAACAACTCTATGGAGGGTGGCACGGCTAATATTTATATTGGTTTCGTCTTCGTCTAGCTTCTTTTTCAGTTTATCCAAGGTAGGAATAACTCCGCTTTCATAAAGACAATAAATTTTTCTTCTTATTAGGTCCTGATCACTATTGTCTATACGGTGAGATTAAAAATCACTACGTTTTTTTCTTGTGTTCAATTCTTCACTAAAAATAATATCCCTTATCGATGATACTGGAGTTTTTGTAAGTAGATAGGTTTTTTAAAGCTTCTAGTTTAATTAGACCTCTACTGATTAAAGTTTCATACACATTTTTCACAACCTGTTTTGCATCTAATGACCAATAATTTCGACCCGACATAGTTATATTCTCGTAAAATAACTTTTTCGAAACCCACAGTAAAAACGGTTTTTTAACACAGCCACCAAAATATTAGCCAAAATATTTATATGCCTAATGGTTAATACTCAAGAAATACCTGGCCCACCCCTGCCCTTATAAACAAATGGGTTTACCCAATAACAATAGGTAATAAAATCGTTAAAATTTTATTGGGGTATGGTCCGTAAAAGCCATAACGATATACTTTGAGACAGACTATACTATTTGACGTTTTAAATACTCCTTAATATATTTTCTTTATGTACGAACTCATTCTAACGTCACTCCTGTTAAAAATGATAAGAAAAATCGCGATAGTATTTAAATTTGTTCTTGAGTCGACCAATCAGAGGGTCAAAAATTATTTAAGCTTTGGGCTGCAGTTGGAGCAGCCTGGTGGATGTTGAACCTACATTAATATTTTTATATTTTTACCGTATAAAATTGTTTACCCAGCGATAATTTGACCAATTTAAGAACCTACTTCCTAAATATATATTTTTTCTATTTAGATGGTTTAGAGTTACAGTTTAAAACTAATTTAGTGTTTATGTTTATTTCAAGTGCTAGGTGAGTGATAATTTTTATTTATTTCAAAAGTATGTCAATGATCGATCTCTTTTTAGTTGGGTGGGCAATATAATCACTTTTTTACCGCCGTTGGTTGTAAAAGTAGTTATTTTTCTATATTTTTACGATTCGGTTGTTCAAAATAGATATTCCAACAAAATATAAAGATTTTTTGCGTATTATGTCGATTTTTAGCCAACTAGTTAAGCAGTTTGATATGGTAAGTCAATAGTGTTTTGTTAATTATATGTAGTTGAGGTACATCAACAAAAGTAAAAATATTTTAGCAAACGCAAATATATTTAGGCAACACATTTTAAAAGCATTTATTCATTTATGTTTTACTGTATTTATAATCAGCACTGCCTAGTTTTAAAGCCACGAGCCGCCACTGCTAAGATCACTTCAAATGTACAATCAGTGAAAACGATTACGATTATACTTCATGTTTAAATAATGAATTGTAATCCGATACCCAATTTATCAAAGATCAGTAAAAAACTGGCCAAGTAAAAAAAGTGCTCAAAATTGTCGACAGAACTTGCTTTAATTTTATATCTCAGTTCTCAGTGCTTTACGAGGCCAAGACTTTTGAATAAGAACTTGGCCCGTATTTTACACAAGAATTAAAAACCCAAGTTTCAGTCAAATTGCAACCTTTTAAAATAGCCCCTAAATATACGATATTACCTCCTCCGTTTCAGGGCGTTCCAAGTAAAATTATGCAGTTTTTAAAATATTTCCTTTTGTGCCCTAAGACCTACTTACATACTAAATTTTAAGTTTTTACTTCCTCAAGAAATACCCCATACTTTGATGAGTCAATGAGTCAGTCTTAATCATTGTAATAATGCTTTTATGACTAAAAATCCAAATTTTTGATTATGAAAAAAATATATTTATTGTAAAATTTCAATCCTTAAAAACCACCCTCTATCAAAAAAAAATTTTACAAAATTATTTTTCGGCAGCTTTAGTAGATTTAATTAATTACAATATTTAAATAAACAAAAATTTTATTTATTTTTGTCAAGCAATGCAAGAAAAGTAAATTTAATTTTTTATCGAATATAAAATATCAAATAAATATCAAATTAACCTCTTTTCATCAATGAGACAATTCTGACATTTATGTAATTTTATAATTTTGTAATCATCTGGTCGGTGGATTCTTTATATCTGTAAAGATCAACCCATCCAATCAACGGGACAAATATTTAACTTAGCCATATCGATCTGAAAACCTCAATATGTTCGTCTAAAACTGTTAAACTGTTAATTGGCTATACCCAAAAACCATTTTAAAGGTAAGTTCAAGGGCTATAAGATTATTGATATAGCCACTTTTAAAAACCCTTTATTTTTTTAAGGTATAGGTCTCGGCTCAAATAATCATGACAATAAAATTTAAACTTCTAACGGTGATATCTCGGTTGTTTTTTGTCCTACAGTTATAGGAAAAAAAACAAATTTTTGAAAAAAAAACCTAAATATTTGTTTTTTTGTCATTTTTTTACGTACATCTAGTAATTTTAAAGTTGTTATAATAATAAAATACATATATAGAAAAATTTTAAAAATCTGTTTTTGAAAAATCGTATTTTCTTTAAAAAATGCATTATAAACCGATCAAACTTCTTAAGCCTACAACCTACACTTAAATAAAGTAAATTCTTAGAGGAACTCTATACATTTCAATTTTTGGTGAAAGTGACGTAGGCTATTATATTTAACTTTTTTTTTTAATTCAAGAGCCCTGTCATATTCTCATTATAACTTGCTGAGTTTTAGTGCCATCTTCCTAATCTTGAGCTCATTTAAAAGGTATTTGCATGTACTTTAAAAACTGTTTTTAATATTCACAAAAGTAATGGTACCTTTAAGTAGCTAAAAATCGCTTTGGATTAAACCTAAAATATAGTTTAAAAAACCATTCTTTTGGTTTTTTTCATCAGCTTTTATTTTGGTAAAGATAATTTTTCTGGAGAACGTATAGTTTTGAAGTTATTTATAAAAACAGTTTCAAAACATTATTTTTTTCATAAAAAATCAACATTTTCATTCGTTAATAACTCGAAACGTATTGAAAAAATTTAATAGAACAAAAATTGCTAAGAATTAGTCCCCTCATCGATTTCCGGGGTTATTTTTGATAAAATAATTTTAGCCCGCAAGAAGGGGAGACATCAACCCCCAGGGTAAAAGCGTGAGTCGTCACTATGTTACTTTTGTTACTTGAGGCACCCTCTAACTACTCACCAATTTTCACGCAAGCTTATGAAGGTTCAAAGAATTCGGGGTAAAACCCTTTAGTGACTATACTAATAATTTCGATGAGTCAATAAGTCAGTAAATCAGTTAGTAGTAAAAAGGGCGATTTTCAACATTGATTATCTCAGAAGCCACTTGACATAAATTTTCCATTTTTTTTTTGTTAATTAGAATACTATGAATTTGCACACCAAATCTCATACTTTTATGTAAAACGATAACGAAATTACGAGAGGAAAAAAGACACTGACGACTTTCGTGTAATATACACACCGCGTTAGGTCAGGCCGGAACTTGACCAGACGCATCATTTTCTGTTTCTTTGTTTAAATAAAAAAATATATTTTAGTTCTAACAAAAAGACTTTTTACAACACTTTTTTTACCATTATTGGGTGATTAGAGTTACAATTTAAGTATCTGTTTGTATGTGTAGGTTTTCTGTAAATTTTAGTTTCAAAAATGTTTATATCATTTTTTTTTATTAAAATATCAAAAACAGGAAGTTGTGAGTTTTGTTCTTTTTCTAAAATAAAACGAACAGTGGGTTCTTGTCTATTAATGTGTGTTAAAAAATCGTTTGCACAATGTTCGTTATGTTGATAAATATAAAAATTTTCATCTATATATCTCCACCAAACTAAAGGTTTATAATGATAATATTGTACAAAACTGAATTTAAAATTTTCCATAAAAATATTACTTAATAATGGAGATAAAGGTAAACCCATCGCCATGCCAGAAGTTTGTTTATAAAAATCAGTGTAATATTGGAAATATGTTGTTTTTACGCAAAAAGTTAATAATTATAAGATTAAACGAACTTACCTAAGTGAAGTTTGATCATAATTATATGACCGCCTCTTCCGAATAGATCACTATGTAGTTCACTCTTTCGCCGCCAGGTGGAGCCACGCATCCTAAAGTCCGACAAAAACACCTCTCGCCGCTGTACCATTCCCGTGCGCAACCCTGGATACTTCATTATTTTAAAGCAGTAACTGTTGCAATAAATTACATAGATCACGCGGGTTCGGGCAGGGAGGGAGTGATCTATTCGGAAGAGGCGGTCATATAATTATGATCAAACTTCACTTAGGGAAGTTCGTTTAATCTTATAATTATATTTCCCGCCTCTTCCTTCAAGATCACTATGTAGATGTTTAAAGTTAATATTGCAACAGTTATAGGAAAATTAAATAACACATGTAAGGGATATATTTTATTAGTTTGATGAATCCCTATACTTAATAACTAATAAATAATACAAACTGTGAAAAAAAAACGAATAAATGTTAATACCTCTGTTAACAGCTGCTGGCGTGGACGCATGCCTGGTACTGTGTGCCGTAAAAATTTTTGTATCTATTCCACTTGTCTTTAATGTCAGACGGATCCAACGACTAAAAGTCTGGGCCGTTGCTTCTTTGTACGGTTTTTTGCAAGTTAGAAACCGTTTTGACAGTTTGCTCGACTGTCTAAAACCAGAAGTCCTCTTTAAGCAGCAAAGTAGCGTACTTGCAACGCATAGTTTAGGTTTGTTGTGGAAAAAAGGTAATATTAATAAAGGCTGGTATCTATTTGGGGCCGAGGTTTTGATCCTAGCCGGAACTTTTATTTCTATTTTTTCATTTGATATTTCAATATTTTGAACCTCTATTAATGAAAATGTTTGTACTCTATGTGCTGTTATCAGAGCCATTAACATCGATAATTTTTGTGACAATATTTCTAAACTAATTGTTTCATTAGGGTAACAAGTTTCTAAATAATCTAAAACTAAAGACGGGTTCCATGTCACGTGGTATTTAGGTAAAGGAGGTCGTACCTTAGCAATGCCTTTAAAAAACCTTTTGATTTGGTGATTTTCGCCAACTCGTGGAGAAATAAGCAATGCTAGAGCAGATTGTATTGTATTTAATGAACTGTAAGACATTCCCTTGTTGAACAAAGAAGATAAAAAATATAATATGTTTTGTATATTTAATTCATAGAAATTTAATTTCTGTTCGGTACAAAATTAATCTGAATGATCCATTAGGTTTGTGGCCTTAAAAAATATTTAAAATAAACTGATCGTGTTGAAAGGAGCATTTCTTTATGGCCCCTAAATAAAGGAGACGTTTAATTTCAGCATTTAAAATTTTTCTTCAGTCAGAGACCATTTTAATTCATTAGGTACATATTTTTGACACGGATATTGAGAAAAAGAAATAAGGTAACCTGTATCCACGATAATAAAAGCTTATCTGAGGTTAGTGATTTCCAAGAACTTATAAAATATTTTAACCTGTCGCATTTATAAGCTACCTCTAAAGTGTCTATTGTTGGACGCCCTTCATTTGGTTGCGTCGATAAAATAGAGCATTCTCTTTCATGGGCGGGAGGTTCTTTCGAGGCCTCTTGACGCTGTTTGTGCTGCTCTGTTAGCACTGCCAGAACCTCCAGATTAAGTTTGGGTGCATTAGCAAGAGCTAAATTATTGGGAGGGGATATTTTTGGATATGGCAGCTAGTACTTCAGGATCAAGGCCTTCCTGTAATATTTTGGACCAAATTTGAACAAGCTCGTTGTTCAGGCCCTTTGTAGTATTTTGATTTGCAGCACTGTTTTTACCAAGAAGGCTAAGAAGATCTTCAGACATCGCACCACTAGATCCAGCACCATTTTCGTCGTCCTCTGCACAGAATGAGATAAATGACAACAACTAAAATATTTTAGCTAGATGACATATAAAATTGCTAAACTTTTTAGCGGTATTCATAAAAATTAAAAAATAAAAAAGGTGCGGATGACTATGCCAAAACTCGTTAACATTTTTTAATAAGACCTGTCAAGACTCGTTGGTCATAAATTAGTACAAAAATATGCCAAAACTCGTTAGCCATAAATTAATATAAAAATATGCCAAAACTTGTTGACATTTTTTAATAAGACCTGTCAAGACTCGTTGGTCATAAATTAGTAAAATAATATGCCAAAACTCGTTAGCCATAAATTAATATAAACATATGCCAAAACTCGTTGACATTTTTTAATAAGACGTGTCAAGACTCGTTGGTCATAAATTAGTACAAAAATATGCCAAAACCGTTAGCCATAAATTAATATAAAAATATGCCAAAACTCGTTGACATTTTTTAATAAGACCTGTCAAGACTCGTTGGTCATAAATTAGTTAAAAAATATGCCAAAACTCGTTAGCCATAAATTAATATAAAAATATGCCAAAACTCGTTGACATTTTTTAATAAGACCTGTCAAGACACGTTGGTCATAAATTAGTACAAAAATATGCCAAAACTCGTGAGCCATAAATTAATATAAAAATATGCCAAAACTCGTTGTCTCGAGAATAATTCAAAAAATATGCCAAAACTCGTTGGCCATAAAATAATACAAAAATATGTCAAATTGCCAATATCATAATTATACTTCTCTGTCAAGACTCGTTGACATCATATAAAATAAAAATAATTTTTATGCGCCAAAATTTTTAAAATATTAATCGAGCTTCGTCGTTATATTCCAAAACTCGTTGGTATATTATATACTTTTTAACCCAAGGAATACGGAAACAAATAGTGAGGTACTTACGCTCTGAATCTGATGGTTCATAATTAACAAGTCCAAATGTATTATTAATAGGTCGAGTTTCACTCTGAAGATCATCTTCGTCATCAGGTCCACTACTGCTCGAACTCACTGGAGAAGGCTTACGTATTTTTTTATTTATTTTTTTTACGTTTCCTGTCCTTTTTAAGTCGCGCCACCTCCTTCGATAGCTTTTTTAACTGACTCGTTACCACAGATATCTCGTCATATGAAGTAGAATCCGAATCATCTTCATTAAAAGAGTTTTCAGATTTTTGCCCGTTTCTCATTCGCATTGATATACGACCGCCCGGGGCGACGTGGTTCCCCCCCACGCAAAAAAATTTGAAGACCCAGGGTTGCCCCGGGAATGGTACAGCGGCGAGAGGTGTTTTTGTGGGAAATTTAGAATCGTGGCCCACCTGGGGGGAAAAGTGCTACATGGATCTTGAAGGAAGAGGGGGGAAAATATAATTAAGAATAGAGTTTATTTTAGTTTGGCTCTTTGCCAAATTAGACATCATTTTCTAATTTTTTTCTAAAATTTTAATGTTTTTTTAAAAAGGAAATTTGTAAATAAACTACAACATCAAAACTTCCCAAAAGGTTTTTTTTTAAAATGTGTGTTAATTTTTTCAAATGTTTGGTTTTTATTTTATTTTATTTATTCAGTCAAACAACCTAATATGTCATTTTGACAAAACGTTATAAAATTTAAAAGATGTCAAATTTCCCTAATTTTTAATCAAAAATTTCTAAAACATTTATTTTTTTAATTTTTTTTTTTTTTTTTAATTTTTCTTGAAAGGGTGCCACTTGCCACAAACGTAGATTAGATTTTTAATTTTTTGGTTTTTCCCTTTTTTTTTGTTGAGGGGATCGAAGTTCTGGGGGTTAAAAAGGGCTGAGCAGGCTCAGCCATTCCGGACCTGGGAAGTGGTTCTATTTTCTGAAAAATTTTAAGGTGACAATCCCAAAAAAAAGATGCTCTATGACAGCACTTGCTACGGTCTGAAAACCCCACTCGTGTGCAAAAGTCAGTTTCAAAAGTGTTAATAAATTTTTTAAATGCAAAAATAAAGGGTTAAATGGATTTTTATTTTTTTAATCTTTTAACTTTTTACAGGACTTGTGAAAATTTTTTATATTTTAAAAGTTTTCAGACGCTTTATCAATATAAAAGACAGAAAATAAAATATGTTTGACTGGTTGACATTAACTTTTTTTATAATTATTAAAAAAAAAAAAATTATTGCACGTTTTCAAAAAAAGGAATTTTTTTAAAAAAATTAAAAAATAATTAAAAAACAACATACATATTCCTTATTGTGTTTTTAATAAAATATTTACATTTCATTAAATTTTTAAAATCTTCTCGTTTTATACCGGGAAAAGGTAGGACTAGGAACTTCGCTAGTACGACCTAAAATATTGATGTTTAAGAATACAAATAGAACTTGGATACTATTTTTTTTTTTTGTATTCCTCACGCGGAACGATGGTTTCATAAAAACAAGAGTTTCTTGTATCATTTTAAACAGGTTATTTTCCTGATCATACCAGCGTTCTT
>JAHBCN010020165.1:0-15382 GCA_019359885.1 Listronotus oregonensis
TGTTTTTTTAAAAAAAAAATAAACAGAATAAATGTATTTTCTAACCACAACTAACCACCCCCTTTTTGTATTGGATACTGAATATTTAAAATTGCTACATTAAAAAAGTACTTTTATAAATAAATTTAAGCAACATTAAGCGTGTTAAAATAACTTAATATATAGTATATTATTTTCTAATAATTCTAAACAACGTTTGCTTTTTCAGTATTATGGTTAACACGCTCAACATTTAGTTGTTGTTAATATTTGATATTCTGCTTCGGGTTAATTTGTACATGAAATTGCTAACAATAAATTCTGACTTTTTATATTAACTGTAACCTAAAGTTCAAGAATATTTTAAACAATATATAATTTTGTGAAATAAAATATCTGCATATTTTGCTCCTTGGGCAATGTTGACGAAACTGGATAAAACAAGTTAAACTTTAAAAAAATTGGCCCCCCAATCAAATTTCCCATAGGTTTTATAAATATAAAAAAATATGGATGTGGATGAATTGCGCAGGTTTTTTTCAATCATGGTTTTTTTTTCATTATTAAATAAAAAATTTCCAGCCAATTTTGAGTTTTTCCCAAATTTAATACAAAAATTTTTTAAAAAAAATTTACTTAACCTTTTTTTTACGCACAAGGGGGGGTGGAAAGAAAGGCGTTTTTTATTTTGGGGGAAAATTTTTTTAATTAACCAATACAAAAAATGCTGAAACCATCCACGCAAAATGAAATGCTAATTTTAATGAAATGCATCTGTACACTAAATATACTTTTTAAAAATTAGAAAAAAAAAAAAAATTTTTAAAAATTTTTGGGGGATATTTCGATATTATTTATTTTTTTTTTTAAGTAGTTTACATTTTATAAACAAAACATTTATTTATCTGTTTCTTAAAAATACGCTTTTTAAAATTAAAATAACTTTTTAATTTTTAATTTTAAAAGGGACATGGCTTTATAATAAATAAACCAAATAATGTTTTATTAAATATACCCACCAGGGGTTCTAGTTTTTTTAATAGTAATCTTTAATTTACGGTATTTAATATGGGTTTTAAAAAGCTAAAATTTAAAATTCTTTAGCCTAAATTAAAATATTGCACGGTTTTATTTTACTAATTTTTAATTTAACAAAATTGCAAAAAAATGATTCAATTTTTTTATACCAAATAATAATCATGCTTATTTTTTTTAAATAAACATTTTTGGGTATAAAAAATAACATATAAATATTCCAAAATCACGTATAATTAGATGGTACTTTAACGTTTCAATTGGGTGGACTGTTTACAAGAAATCAATATTATACAAATGTTAAAAAGATGCTACGTTTTAAGGGCTTGGGAAAAAAAAGTCAAAACAAAGAACATATGGGTAAAAATTAATTGTTTTAAAAAACCCTTTTAAAGTTTCAAAAATTGGCAACACCCCCGGAATTGCAGCGAGTCGAACGACGAACTTTTTTTGGGTTTAACATATTTACATTTTTTTAAAAAATTTTTTTACATACAAAAATTAAAAATTACTTTTTTCAATTTATTTTGATAATTAATTTGAAATTAAATTTAAGTAAAAAAAATAAAATTGTTTGGTTTTTTTAAATTAATTAAAAAAAATTACACCACAAGAATAGGCTTAATATCCATTAAAAGAACACAAATTATTATGCTTTAAAAAAAACTTTTTTTTTTTCTTTAAAAAATAAGATTTCTCGGTCGCCCATTTCGTTTTCTAACTCTTTGGTATCCCCATACGTTTGTCTTAAATTTAAAAAAACAATGTGGCACAATATACAATGACTACCTATCGCACAAAGCCCTGGGGCTCTGTTAATTGTTTTTTTAAATTTTTTAATGGGAAAAAATTTTGAAAAATTATTATTTTTTTTATTTGTAGACTGAAACATTTAAAACTTTTTGTTTGTTTATTTTTTCCAAAGAATCTTCAAAAATTAAGCAAAATTTTTAGTTGTTAAATTTTCAAAATAACTGTTTAAAGTTCTTTTCTGACATCGTTTAGAAAAAATCTGTCAAATTTTAAAATATTATTAAACTTTTTTTTTTTTCCCTTGTTTTGTGACTTTTTTCACCCTGTATTGTGAAAAAGCAGTTTCTGTTTTTCCACAAAGACTAAATTGTTTACTAGTGAAAACACATTAAATACATTAAATTACAAGTAAATTAACACCATAGTCTCAGTTTATTTCTTCCAAAAAAGATTAATTAATTCAAGAGCAAAACTTAATAGATCTTACAAAAGGCCCCCCTGCCAAACTTGACAAAATTGACAAAAAGGTACTATACCAGAAAGATATTCATCCAACAATAAAAAATAATTTTTTTTTAAACCTTGGATTTAAAACCTTTTTCATTACCTTAAACCCCAAGTTTGTGGGGGCTACAATCCTTAATTACCTTTAAATCTTGTGGAAATGAAGGATAAAAATATTCTTTGTGTTTGGAACGAATGAAACCTTTTAAGCAATAAAGGGGTATTCCTTTTTTTAAAAATTTTTTTTGCTTTTTTTTAAAAAAGTTAAACAACGATCAAAATTTTTTTTATCGACTTTTTAGTAAGGTTTTTTTTTTTTTACAATATTATATTTTTTAAAAACAGGTAGGGTTGGACAAAAAAAAATTTTAATTATTTAATAACATCATAAAAAAACTTAAAATTATATGCGACTTTTGACAACTGGCCTACGTCTTAAAAGTATTTACCTGACCAGGGATATTGCAGACATCAAAAAATGGATTAATATATACTGAGAAAGTATTTAGTGTATTTCTACACTACCCCAGAAGTCAAATGTTTCATGGTATTAAAGTACTAGCATTTCGCCTGTGGCTTTGCACGCGTAAATTAGGCGATTTTGGCGGTTTTCGCCCGTTCGCGCCAAAAAATTTCATACACTTAATACGTGCGTCAACGACGTCTGCCCTTAGATGTCTGGCTTCCATTACACTTTGCGGCGTTGCGCGCGTCTTGTGATTGAACATTAATATTTTAGCGTATTTCATTTGTTAGCATTTTCTATAATATAAATGACATTTGTGAATGAGTAAGTACTTATTTCTCATAAAACTTTTATCCGTCTTTTTAATCCCGCAGAGGATGAAGTTCCAAAAATACTACCATTTTCTATTTTTCTGGGTAATTAAAAGCCTAATTAAAAACATTCATATTTACAACTTTAATAATGACGAGTTTTTTATTTAAACTTTCATCCCCATTTTAACCCTCCACCCCAAAGGAATGTAATCCAAAACTTTTTATTACAGATCATTTTTAATCGTAATCAATAGCTTACATACCAATTGTTATACTACTAAATCCAGAAATGACAAAGTTCAGAAGCCCAATTACCAACTCTCAAATTAACAACTTTAAAATGTAACGATTTTTTGATACAAACTTTTATCCCAATTTCAAACTTCCAAGGGATGTAATTTCAGAAATGTTAAAACAGAACCTACATAACAATTTTCATACTTCTGAATCCAGAAATAACAAAGTTTCACACAAACTTTTACCCCCCATTCTACCCTTTCAGGTTGAGGAAAGTTTCTTAAAATTCTTTTTTAGCTAAAGTATCCTATTTTTTACTCGCGTCTAGAGACACCCCGGATAATTAGGACTGGCGAGCTTCTTGACAGTGTTGACACATGAAACATGCTTTATTATGCAGGAACTCGGCTTAAAAATTACATTTTAATGCAATATTTTGGGGTCTTTTTTAATACGTCCCCACATTTTCACGTCTGAAATATAATTGGGGAAACTAAAAGGCCGCTTTGCTCACTAGAACTAACCATGATCGACTAGAACTTAGGGCTTTTGAATTCGCCTAAATTAACCCTACATAGAAGTTATTAACAAAATTTTAACAACGTATTAGAAAAAAACCGGGGAATATATAACTACACTTTTAAAAAAATATATAACTTCTACCATATCAAAAATTATAAAAATTTTGTTAATAACTTCTATGTAGGAATAATTTAGACCAATTTAAAAGCCCTAAGTTCTGGTCGGTCATGGTTAGTTCTGGTTAGCAAAGCGGCTTTTTATTTTCCCCAATTATATTTTAGACGAGAAAATGCGGAGACGTGTTAGAAAAGACCCTAAATTATTACTTTACACATTAAAATTTAATTTTTTAGGTTATAACACTGTCAAGAAGCTCGCCAGCCATAATCATCCGGGGTGACTCTAGACGCGAGACTACTTTTCCGGGTAATCAGAAGTCTAAAAACCAACTCCTATATTTACAACTTTAAAAATGACACTTTTCTAGTACATATAACTTTCATTTCCATTTTAACCTCCCTAAGAGATGTAATTTAATAAATATTAAAATGGATCATTTTTAACCATAATCAAAAGCCCAAGTACCAATTTTTATACTTTTAAGTCCAGAAATGATGAAGTTCAATACAAACTTCCACACCCCATTCTCCTCTTTTAGGTGGTAAGTTCCCTAAAATTCTTTTCCAGCCTATGTTTATTAGGGATAATGTAGGATTCTAATCGTTAAACAATTTTTTAAATCGGTCCAGTAGTTTTGGAGTCTATTTAATGCAAACAAATAAACAATCAAATCTTTCTTCCTTATAATATTAGTATAGATTTCAATAACACCCTCTATTTAGCCTTTTAAGCTAATAAATATCACTATTTTTGTAAATAATAAACAGTTTTTTTTGTTTTTAAAAATATGTTTAATGTATTAACATTTTTTTTAAAGAGCATGACATGGACAAATATAACATCGACACTACGTTGATTTATTACCATAGCAAAATGGATAGGAGAAACACTATAATTTATCTTTTGCTACGGATGTTTTAAGATCTGTAGTTTATAAATTAGTACTGCTTTCAAAATGATATGATATAGGTAGTGGTTATTTCAAACGTCTTTATTAAAACTTGTGGTGTGGGCTTAACACGGAATCATATGGGAGATTTAATATATTATCTTGAAATAATTATATTATGCCTTTTACGCTTGGCAATTCAAATTTAATTAATTTTTGGTTTTATTTTCTTGGCTGTAAAATCACTTATTTAACGGAAATTAGTTATGTGGTTTACTTGTTAACGTTCCTTTTCCATGTTTGGCATAATATTTAATGGACATGGGAAAATTTTGGAATTGCAAACCTTTTAAAATATAGTTTTTAACATTCTAGAGGTTCTGGGTGTTAAGGTGTGTCCACTTTTTCAGTTTTCGTAACGGCAACTTTACAATGTCGATTAAAAAAAAAGCTGACAATTTTATGGCTTACAGTTAGTAAGACTACGGTACCACTAATGTCAAATATTTTTAAGTTTCCTTGATATTAAAAAATATAAACATTTTAGAAAATTCCCTAAACAAATGAAACATTGTTGGTGAAAACTTTCATCAGCACCAACTGCGGCAAAGGAATTATTTTTTCAAACCTATGAAAAAAAACTACATTTCGGCACATATTTTAGCTCGGGAAAAGTATGTTAATTTTTTTCCGCACGGCGTGAGGAAAAGCAGCATTTTTGGCACGCTTGTAATACCTATTTAATAATATAACTGTATTTTATGTTATATTTAATTATAGGTACATAACAGGAGCAATTAAAACAACCTCAACAGCAGCAATGGTGTATGTCCTGGACCTTCCGCCACTTAACCTCATAGTGATGGGAGGGCGAATGGGCTACTTCCGACTGCAACAAAAACTAACTGGTGTAAACGCAAGTTTGGGACATAACGACATAAAAAGTTAGGTTGGTGACAACATCTTGAACGTAAGAACAGACCAGATGATTTCCCAATACCTATTTAACAAAAACTTCGAGGTAAAAATTTCAGATCGAAGTGAATGGCAACAATCCGATCTCCCCAGCTCGTTTGGAAATATCATCTGGTTCACAGATGGATCCAGAACCGAGCAGGGAACTGGATCGGGTGTGTATAGTGAAATGAGTAACTCACAATTCTTCATTCCACTAGGAACACACAGTTCTGTATTTCAAACGGAAATATATGCTTTTCTGCACTGTGCAAAAGAAGACAACAGATAGCCAGGCATTACTAGGGGCACTATAACTGGAAGTCTTGGGAGAACGCAACAGGGTAAGTATTTAGTGGACACCGGGACATTCACGAATAGAAAGCAACAAAAAAGCGGATGAGCTAACGGGACAGGGATCATCCACACCATACCTTAAATCAGAACCTCCCCTTGGAGTGACCAAACCCACAGCACAAGGGCAAACTAGGGAATGGATCCGAAACAAACATAAGGAATACTCGTAACAGTTTTCAAGTAATTGCTGTTATAGTGGCAAATTTAAAAAGTGTAAATGAAAATGTCACAAAATAAGGTGGTAAAGTAAAAAATGGCAAGCATTTATTGGACAAAAGAATTTAGTTTTAAGCTTATTGACTAAATTTTAGAAAAAAAATTAAAATTTATGAAATTGTGATTTCTGTGTGGTTTTTTATCACTAAAAATTATTTTATAAACACCTATTTCATAATTTTAAATAAAACCACAAATAATTATTCTTTATTATTGATAAAACAAAAATAACGTAAACGTTAAGCCATACTTGTTTTCGTGCAGTCATGTGATCAAAATGTCTTTTGAGAGTTATTTCGCATGGGCAAACCCCAATATAGATTTCTTTAAAATAACAACAGTGAAACTCTTGTTTAATTTTCTTAAACTGCAATATTTAATTTTAAATCATTGTTTCAAATCTTTGGACTCACGGCTTGCATATAGAGGTTAATTATAAACAATGTTTAATATTTATATAGTCATACGAGTATATCAATCTTAGTGAGTGTAAAATAAATTAAAAATGTTTTGAGATTTCACAACTAATTTTGGAACTTCAAATATCTAACGAAATTTAACTCATAGTTTAACTTATTGCACCTGTGATATAATTAAATTAAAACAATCGTTTAATCTTTTAAGCCGGACTTTCATTAACGGAATAAATTGATACAGGAAGATTCCAATTTACAATTCACAAGTTTTAATATGACTTAGTTATGTGAAAAAATTAATTCGTAATTAAATAGGCATCGTTGTGGCATTTTAAAAAGGATTTAAAAAAATGTGGTATGTAACTGGTAAAGGTTTTTTGGACTATTTCTTTAAATTTAAATTTTTTGCTTTAAACAATATTTGTTTTTTGAGTTTTCTTTGTATCTCTCGTCGTTTTCCCGTAACTAAGCCTTTTATAAATATCAATTTATCCATTGTATTTACAGGATATGTTAAAACATAAAAAAAATGTAACAAGCACAAATAATGTCGTGAATACTTTGACTTAATTTTAAAAACTTGTCGCACGAGCATTTAAAAAATACCCTTAAACGTTTGAAATAAAATATCTACTGCTTATTAATTAAAAATGACAATTATAATAAGAACTTATAAACTTAAACTAATAATTAATTAATAATAATTAATTAAAACATATTTGGATGTTAATCTGTTTGTACCCCTACTTTGTAATAAATAAATAAATAAATAAATAAAAAGGTGCTAAAAATATTGTTTCTAGCTGCAATATATCTTCCAATGTGTTTTCTTCTGTAGTATCTTATTCGTGCAAATATACCAGGCATCTCTCAAATTTGCTATTTTTAGGTGCTCCCTAAACAATTATCCGGAGGATTAAGGTTTAACACAATTTTTTTAAATAGATCAAAACATACCCCATTTTATTTGTGCTTTTCACATTTTTTTTGTTTCTACTTTGTTTCCTGTACGCAATAAAGAAAATGGTATTTACAAAATCTCAGTTAAGGGAAAATTACGAAAGATAGAAAGAACCTTTGGCTAAAATCCAACCAATAAATTCACTAATTAATTAATTCTCAACCTTTATATTACACCCTGTATAAATTTTCAAATTGCCTATTAGGTGTTTGAGAGATAATTAGCAAAAAATAGATTTTTCTTGTAATTTTAATAAAATAAATAATTTATAATATTAGGATCTATAAATATTAGAAGATCTTGCTTAACCAATCAATTATTTTGAGGATTACATATAAAAACATAAGTTTTTAGGAAAGACTTTAGATACATTTGATAAAACCTATGATTAAAAGCAAATACACCTAAAAAAAGAGTAAACAGGATGCAATAGATATTACACACAAACAATGAACTCAGTAGTATACCCAGTAGTACAAATCTTGATTGATGTTAGATATGCCCAATTTAATGCAGAACTGTTGACCATTACGGATTTCTAAGGAAAACATTTGCACAAATTATGTAGATAATTTTGAAGCCTCTTAGAATTCAACTGATTGTATATCAGATGAGACGATAGATTCTTTTTTTAAGGAAAAGTTATGCAGTGTCTCCATTAAGGTAGTTTACTCATAAAACGGCTATTCTTAAGAATTAAATGAAATTGAAATATGTGGTTAATAAAAGTGTCTTTTATCTAATTGGAGAAAAAAAACATTTTTTTATGATCTGTGAGATGAGATATTAACAATTAAATTGCATATTTAACATTGTTTATATCAGAGCTGGGACGGATCCTTCAAAAAAAGGAATCGATTCACAAATCAAGGAAATCGATTCCTATGTATCGGATCACGAATCCGGATTATCTTTAATTTTTATGCTTAAAAATGGTAACTACGATATAAATGAACTACATAATCCAGATAAGCGTCAAAGATTTTAGAACGGAGCCCGGGCCACGAAATATAATTTTATCCTCATTTTGAAGTGCGGTAATTCTTAGCCAAATTAGCTTTTGCTAAATATTCTTTAAATTTAAATATGTTATTTCTAAGATTAACATGAATCCACCCTTAAATGGAACATTTTTTGAAATGTATGCGATGCTAGGTTTTTATAAGGTTTTTATATGTGATTCTTGAAATAACCTTAAGCGACTTATAAATGACATCTTAAAGGATTGTAATTTTATAGAAGGTTTTACCAGTACCATTTAATAATTCCTCTGCTTACGGAATTTAAAAATGTATTAAAATTTTAAATTCATTTTTGGATGACATCCTAAACAAAAATAATTAAATGTTCCATTTAAAAGTCCCTCAGAACTATTTTAAGAAGAACAAAAATTATCGAGATCGAGGATCAGGATTTTTAACATAAATGCAAATAAAATATATGCCCGTTTTTGGATACCATACTCTATGGTTAGGAAAAAAATATATTTAATTTAAATGTGGTTTTTCCGGACCTAAAAAATAACATATTTAAGTTAAAAATCACATGTCAGGTGTGTTTCCTTATTTCAAAATCTTCTTCTTCTTCTTCTTCTTCCTGGAAGCTGTATTTTACTACCGGAGGCAGCCTCTTGGACTTTTTGTGCCTAATCTCCCCTTGTCTTTTATACCAACCCTCCCATTAGTTTTGTTCCTTCTACAAGTCTGTATAACCCCGCCTGTCTTTTGTGATTTAACACTTTACATTCACACAGTATGTGGTAGGCTGTTTCTTCCCCCTCGTCGCCCTTTCCATGTCTTATTCTACCGAGGTTCTCCCAGTATTCCTTGTGTTTGTTTCGGATCCATTCCCTGGTTTACCCTCGTGCTGTGATTTTGGTCACACCAAGGGTAGGTTCTGGTCCAAAGTATGGTGTGGATGATCCATGTCTTCTAGCTCATCAGCTTTTTCGTTGCCTTCTATTCCCGAATGTCCTGGTACCCACAGGAGAGTTACCCTGTTGCGTTCTCCCAGGACCTCCAGTTCTTTTTGGCATTCCCATGTCAGCTTGGACGTCACCTTGGGGTTTACTAGTGCCCTAGTGACTGCTGTCTTATCGACGCTTTTTTGTAAGCCCTCTGTTATTTTTTTTGCACAGTGCAGTAAGATATATTTCTGTTTCAACAGTACTGTGTTCTAGTGGAGAATGTGATTTCATTTCCGTACACGCCCGTCCCTGCCCGGTTTTGAACATCCTTACTATGATCCTCAACCTGCCGGAGGATCAGTGCGCCTACTTCGATCTGGAATTTTCTCAGTTTTGTTAAATGAGTATTGGGGAATCATCTGACGTCTTTCCAGGATGTTGCCGCCAACCTGACTTTATGTTGTTGTGTCCCAAACTAGCGTAGACACCAATTGGTTTTTGTTGCAGTCGGAAGTAGCTCATTCTTGCCTCTCTCATCACTATGAGGTTAAGTGGTGGAAGGTCTAAGGGACACTCCATGGCTGCTGTTGGGGTTGTTTTAATTGCTCCTGTTATAGCTAAGCAAGCAAGTCTCTGTGCCTTGGCCAGTTCTGCAATAGCAGTTCTTTGTCATTTTTGTCCACTATACCAGTGATGCGTATGTTATCATAGGCCTTCAAGATCTTAATAGGCAAATGTTTTAAAATTCTTTATCTTAATTCTAAAAATCAATGTGATTCTGATTAAGAATCTTAGGTGAAAATTTGTAAGTTTAAAAAAAAAATAGTTAAAATGGTGGATTTTGGAATTTGGAACTTAAAAATCTTGGGTAAAAATTTGGGAATTTGAAATGGCGTGTTCAAAATGGCGGATTTTGGCTTTTGTCTTAAATTAGAAATAAAGGAAATCGATTCTTTTTTGGAATCGGATCCGTTCAAAAAGAAATCGATTCCGGATCATTTTAAAATTATTAAACGAATCCGGATAACGTATTCTATTTTTAAAAAGTAATCGATTTCAGCCTTCGGATCCTTAAAAAGGAATCGATTCCTAATTTTGATTCCAAAAGGATTCGATTTCTGCCCAGCCCTATTTGATATCTATTATGTATGAAAGCTGCGTATTTATTCAAACTAATGCAATGTAAATTAAGGTATTAGAAAACTTTTTGACCGTTTTGTTAAAAAAAAAATGATTTTTAAAAGTTTACTAGGTCTGTTTGTTATTTAGAAATAGTGTACACTATTTTATTCTTTTTTTTGGCGTAATCGCCCTTAAGTAAGGTGTATTTTAGTACTAGGTAGGTTCAAAAAGTGTAAAATGGTGTAAAATATAACTAAATAACGAACAAACCTTATTTGTTGTGAACAGTCTCCCACAAAAATAATATTTTCAAGCATTGAGAACCTCTAACTTTTGGTAAAACGTATTCGATCCTATTTGGAACAGCGCTAAATTTGGGTCCATTTAAAATACTGCATTACGAATAAAACTAAAATGGGAAAAAAATAATGATCTGTACTGGTACTAGTCCCGGCCCGTTCAACAATCAATTTTTGTTAAAAAGAGATGGGCGAGTACGGCGCGGATGGCATGGAAGAGACGAAGATAAAAGATGTTGGCGATAATTTTGTGTTCGACTAACGCGAGTGAACTACCTTAAGTTAATTAAAACGTGCGAAATAAAACAGTGTTTGTATAAAATTAAATTTTAGAGTATTTCATAATAATAGCGGGATGTTTAAACTGTTAAATTTAATATATTTTTTAATGCTTAAAAGTACCCTTTTACAAACATGACATTAAGTTAAACAGTTTAAATATTGCGGAATTTAGTCAATTTTCAAGTATTTTTATTTTTTGTCAACAAATTATTAATTTTATAATCTTATTATATTTTTACCCACAACAGCTTAAAGAAAAAGAAAATAGGTTTAAATGTATTTTTTTAGCAAGAAAATATTGCCCTTCTTCTAACCTCAATACTCTCTATGTATTCCAAATCAGATCCTGTTACTCTTGCGACACTTTTATTTCACCAAGAAAAAAAAAACAATATTCATTTTCATAAATAAAACGTTTATATTTAAACACGGTGTGTTTTCCCAAATTTAGTAAAATTTTATTAAGCCCCTGTTTAAGCTTTTTTTTTCCCCTTTTTGATAAATTTGGGAATATTTGAGCATATATTTTCTAGTTTTTCTCGATTTTATCAATAACCCGATGCCATCGAAATAAGTGAAATCGGCAGTCAAGTCGTAAAAGTAAAATTGGGAGAGGCCCATCAATTTTAGAGTCTATAGTGTTAATAACTGATTTTAAAAAAACATATAGAAACGTTATTGAAAAAACTGGAATAATCGCTCCCAAAAAATCTAAAAACATAGTTAACAAAAATTCAGATTTTTTGTGCCTATAAAATCTTGCTTTAATCCTCAAAAGCAAAGGAGTTACAAACACCAATAGTTAACAATAGGCCCACAATTGCTTGGGTTAAGTGAAGCGCTTCATTTAAAAGTTTGAAGGATTGTGTAATTGTAAAATGTTTTAGAAATCCTGAATAGTTACTTGTAATACCACTTTTACGAAATAATTTAAGAATGCATATTGTCTTTCTTTAATGAAATGCATGGGAAATATTTTTTTTAATTTATTTGCTTAAGTTTATACTTTAGAAGAGACCTGCATTTTAAAATATTTTTTTGGTTTTTGTTTTAAAAAATTTAAAAGTCTAATTATAAGTACCCCAACTCTTACATTTTTTTTTTTTCTTTTTGGGAATTAACGAGCTCTGGGGACCTCTCTATCCTTTTTTCGGTATTTAAAGGAAAGGGTTTTTCCCAGGGTTTTTTTCATTTGTTTAAAAACCAATTTTTAAAAAAATTCCCCCGGGGTTTTTAAATTTTAGGGTGGAAAAAAAAACCTTTTTAAAAAAAAAAAATTTGGGTGCATTTAAAATTTAAATTTTTTAAAAAAATTGTAATTTTTTTTAAGGAAAAAGGAAATTTATTTTTTTCCTTTTTTTGGGTTTTTTAAAAATTTTGGGAACCAGGACCTTTTCCCCAAGGGGGGGGGAAAAAAATTTTTTGTTTGCATTTAAGTTTTGGGGTTTGTTGTAAAACTTTAGAAGACGTTTTTTCACCATCCTTAGTGCCCCGGGCCTCTGGGTTTTTCAGTATCATATCGTGTTCAACGACCCCAAAACCCACAGTAACAAATTCCCCCCCTTTCCCCCTTATTTACCTTTTTAAAAATTTTTTTTAGTTGCATTTCGAAAATGCATTTTCCCTAATGCAAAAAAGTTATTTATTTCCCATTGATTAAATTTGTTCAAAAAAAATTTTTAAAGTATATTTTAAAACAATTTTAAGAAAAAACATTCAACCCCTCTTCTGCCAAAATATTCCTCGAAAAAGGCCCCTTTTTTGGGGATTTTCCCTTTTTACTATGTTGGGTTTTAGCAAAAACCCTTTTAAAAATTTTTTTTATTTTTTGGATTTTTCTTTAAATTTTAAAAATTAAGGGGGAAAAATTTAAGTCACATTAATTCAGGGGTTTTCACAGTTTATTCATATTATTTAAATAAAACTACTTGACTTAAAATGATGGACATGACTTAGATTTATTTTTACATTATTAAAAAATTTTCACTATCTTTTTTTTCTTAAAATTTTTTTCCAAATAAAACAAATTGGAATAATTATTACATGCTAAAAGAAATTTAGATAAAACAATGTAAAAAAAAAATTCCCCAAATTTTTTAAAGGACAAATGAAACCACGTTTCCCCTCAAAAAAAAAAGGTTTTGGTTCTTTTTAAGTTTTAAAATTAAAACCCAAAAAAACCCCCCTTTTTTTCGAAAATGTGGTAAAAAAGGGAATTTTTTTGCAATACTGTGACCTTATATGGATGCTTTTCCCAAATTTTTTTTTTATGGCAAGTACCAACAAACATTTCTAAAAAAAAAAAAAAGGGGGTTTTTAAAAATAAATTTCAATTTTTATTTAAAAATTTTTCCCTTTTCCGGTCTGAGTAGACAACTTCTTTACTGATTTGTTAGTAATGTGCTCCATTCGGGCACTATATAAAAAACAGGTTCTGTAAGCATGGTAGGCCTTCCTTTGGTTTTTCCCCAAAAAGAAAATTTTTTTTTTTTAAAAAAATTTTTATTACCACATGTTTTAAAGGACAAATTTTTTTTTTTCCCCAACAAGATTAGTCGGGAAAACCCTTTTTTTCTAAACTGGTCCATGCAACTTTGGAGATAATATGACCAAGTTCCATCCCCCTTTTAAAAAAGGTTTCCCCTTTTTAAAAAGTTTTGGGCCCCCATTATAAAGGCAAACTTGTTCCGCAGTAAAATTTTAAAAATTTTCTAAAAATAAATAAAAACAGTTTTTTTTTACGTAACCTCAATTTCAAAAACTTCCTTTGAAACTCGAAACATCAAAGGGTTTTGAAAAAGGAACTGTTTTAAGCTTGTAAAAGGGTTTTTTTTTTTCCCCCCATAATTCGATCAAAAAACAAAACTTTTCCCCAAAAAAAAAAAAAAAAAAACAAAAACCAAAAAAACCGCTAACTCCAACAATGGTTTTTTCAATAGTGTCGGTCAAAATCTACTGTCAAACAGAGCTTGCTGTGTTGCCAGCACTAATATTTTGCCTCATAAAAGGGGGGGTTTTTTTTTGACCCAAAAACAAAAAATTCTGATTTTTTTTTAATTTAAAAAAATTTTTGGAGGTTATTATAACCAGTTATTTTGATTTAAACATTTTTTTTTTTTTTCGAAGGGGTTTTTTAAACTGGTAAATTTTTACAGAAAAAAAAAAATAAATGTTTGGCCAAAAAAATTTTTTTTTTCCATCTTGGCAACTTTTGGGGGTAGGAAAGAAAAAAAATGGAGCCACTTTTTTAAAAAAACGCGTGGTCACGTGGTTTACAAACATTAATGAAGGCACTGTATGTTTGGAAATTCTTACAAATTAATAAAATTAGAAATACCGGGGGTCTTGAATCATCAAACTAAAAAATTAGCGCTAGTTAGTTAAACTTATCAAAATTTAAAAATTTTGAAATAATGTATCGGTCCCCCCCAAATATTTCTGCGCCAAAAAATGATATGATGTAGCATCTGGGTTAAATAATTGGTGTTATATAACCCGAATGCGCAAATTTTTATCAAAAAATATAAGATGCGATAATCAATTGGGATTTCCGAAATTCGAATTCCCCGGGAAAAAACCCTTCTTTCAAAAGTGACAAACGAAAGAAACATTAACCCAAATTTTTTTTCACTTTTTTGGGGGAATTTTGGTATTTATAAAGTAAACACGCTTTTTTTTTAAAAGATAATGGAAAATTATTGCTTAAGCGTGGGAAAAAAAAAAACGTTCTACTCCTAAGGATCAAAAAAAAAACTCATTTTTTCCGTTTATAAAGGTCTTTAAAAAGGGGGTTTTTTTCGTGTTAAAAAAAAAAAATAAAAAAACTAATCAATGCCAAAAAAAATTTCCCAAAAATAAATTTTTTTAAAAAAAAAAAACACATAAAAACCCCCCTTTTTTTTTGTTTTGGGGTTTTTTAAAAGATCCCCAAAAAAGGGGGAAAAAACCAAAAAAAAATACCCACTAAGTAAATAAAAAGCAAATGATATTCATTAGTTAGCCATTTAATAACAAAGATTTTAAAAAATTTTTCCCCCGCAAATTATAAGA
>JAHBCN010020166.1:0-15247 GCA_019359885.1 Listronotus oregonensis
AAAGAGGCCTTACTAGCTTGAAATAAATTTTGATTTAAACATATTGTATGGGAAAATGTATTAATTTGCAATTTGCAATATTTTTTTTTAACTTACAACGGTCTGAGACAAACATGTAAATGTTAATAAATGTTAAAAATAAAATTTAATATTTTTAAGTTTACTTTATAATAAAGTCTGTTTAAATAAAAAATTGGTTTAAAGGGTTTTTTAAAATTATTTACAAAATAAATATATAAAATACTTAACAATTATAAATTAATTTGATAGGCATGTTTACTTTTGGATTGCACTGTATGCAATAAAAAAAAAGTTATCGGGTCTTGTGATAGAAAAAAACTTAAAAGGTGCCAAATCTCCCCTTTAAAAGAAAAAAAAATTTTTTTGGCATTTAATTTCCTTCGTATAAATAAATCGAATATCAAACTAATTTATCTTAATTGGGTTAGAAAGAACGCTGATTGGGGTTACCAAACTTTACCGTCTTAATACTAGCCATTAACTTTTTACTTCTAAATTTTAACTGGAAATGCTAAAAACTTTTCCCAAAGATGCCCAATTTTGCTGGATTAAAAACGATTTATAAATATTTTTATAGATTATTGAAAAAAATTAAAAAAAAAGGGGGTTTCTGCATCCCTTTTTTATATTAAAAAAAATAAAGTTATATTCTAAAAGATATTATTACATGTATACAGGGTGTCCCAGAATATGTGGGTAATCTCTCGGAATCTAACAGAAAACCTAAAAATTAAGTTCCCATAAACTTTTTTCCTACGAGCCTTCCCTAGGGGAGATACGGGTACATAACGGACGACCAGGGAATCCTTTTTTTTTTAATAATTTTTTAAAGCTAGGCGTAATTTAATATTTTTTTTAATATGATGATTACTAGATGAGTTTTCCCAAAAATGAACCCATTAAATCATATTTGGTTTATTTAGTTTGCCAGGGACGGACTAGCCCTGACACAATATTAATAATTTATTTTAACACCCTGTATGATAAAGGGTCCACAATTAATTTTTTAAAAAAAAAAACTTACAGGGTGGTAACATTTTTAAAAAAAAATAATTTGTTATTAATATCTGTAAAAATTTTTTAAAAAATTTTTTGGGATGGGTACTATGTAAGAAGCATTTTTAAAATACCACATATTTTTTTTTAAATTTCCAAAATAGGCAGGTCAAATTCTTTACGAACGCCACTGGGGAAAAAAAAAAAAATGTGGTACCCAAAAAAGCTTTCTTGATACATGGTTTATTTATGCCAAATTTCTTAAAATTCAATTTTTTTATTCAATTTAAAAATTTCTATTATTGTGTCAAAAGCTAGTTCGTCCCTGGCAAACTAAATAAGCTAAATATGGGTTTAATGGGTTTATTTTTTAAAATGAACTATCACGTAACCATCATATTAAAAATATTTAATTACGCCTAATATTTTAAAAACTTTTAAAACAAAAAAGATTTCCCGTGGCGTCCGTTATGTACCTGTATCTCGGGAGAGCGGGTTTGAAAAAAGTTTATGGGGGAAATTTTCAAATATTTTTTTGATTTTTTTATTAAATTTCCGGGGTTTAAAATTCTGAGACACCCGTATTTTTTTTTTTTAATTAGAACCTAATAAAAACCTTATATGTCGCCCATTACTTGGCAGATGAACAGCTTAAACAAAAAAAATAATATAGAAAAAAAAAAAAAGGTATTTTAAATTTTTTTTTAAATTTTAAAAATTTAAACCCAAATGATTTTCATATCTTTCTTTTAATTTAATATAATTTAAAACCCCTATAAAAAAAAAGAAAACGCAAAGTTTAAGGAAATTTGCCCAAAAAATAAGGTGCGTTTATTATCTTTTAGATTTTTGATCCATTTAATATAGTAAAAAAAAAAAATAAACTTTAAAAAAAAAATTATTATAAAGTTAATAAAAAAAAATATTAATTTTTTAAGAGATTGTGGTAGGCATTAAAATTAGCAAAAAATTACATAAGGATCAAATATAAAACTTTTTTCATTTTGCCTATTTAAAACAAAATAAAACTATGATGTTAATCAGTAAATAATTTTTTTTTGCATGTTTTGAACAAACGCTTAATTTTTTTTTCATTAATTTTATCTTCTACACCCCAAAAATTTAAAATTTTAAGTCTAAGTAGGTTGTTTTAGGACCTAAAATTTTCAACTTATTGAATAAAATTATAATTAGCAAAAGTTTTAAAAACCCCCACAGTATAAATAACAAGGGGGGGGAAATGGGATATTTAATTTGAAAAAGGAAAAAAAAAACATTTACTTTGTCATGTTAACAAATTTATTTTGCAGAAGATCCCCCCCAAATATGTGTTTTTTTTTTTTGGACGAATATGAAAAAGGTGTTTGCTCCTAAATTTCAAAACAAATTTTTTTTAAGGTAGGTTATTCCCGGGTAAAAAAGATAAATGTTATCGCTGCGGTTCATTATTATTTTTAATTAGATGTTAATTTCCAAAAAAATTTTAAAAACTTTAAATTTTGGGATAAGCTTTTTGCATAGCGGAATTGTTCAGGAAAAACATACATATTTTTATCGCTGTTCTGAAAAGGGTTTGGTAGAAAAGGTTAAATAAATAAGTAGTTTTAAGTTTCGATTTCGAGTCTTTTTTTAGAACTAATTTTAGTTCTTAAACACTAAAAAGAATTAAACTCGTATCTGAATATTTTAAAAAATAATTTTAATAGTTAAAAATAATCTATTTTTCTATTATGGTTTTGGGAAAAAACATTTACTCTAAAAACAAAAATTTTTGGGATCCCGGGTTTCATTTTCGAAGGCCTTCATAAGCCCACCGAACCAAAAATGACTGTCAAACTACTGGAGCAATAAAAGGAACAACAAAAACTCTGGTGGGACTATACACGGGACACTGCAAAATTAAAAAAAACCAAATCACAAGATCGGCCAAACGGAAGACGCCAATCCGCATGTGCACGGGGGGGGGATGAATCCCCAGGACACATCCCGTGTTCGTGTCCAGCAATGGCACGCCCAAGATTCGCAATCCTCGCAATGACATCTTGTTCCCGGGAAAAGAGGTAAAAGATTTTCTACCAACAGGATCATCAGATTTATTAGGAGTCTGGACCTGTTGGGGAAAAATAAAAAGGTGTGAGCCACAATAACCGATCAGTCGCGGTGGAAGGGGGGTTATACCCACTCACTTTTAAAACCCACCTACCTACCCACCCACCGGTATCAAAACTTGTGTTCAAATGTGCACAAGTTTACCATTTTTTTTTTTTAATAAATATTTAAGTAGGTTGTAGTTAACCAGAACCAATCATACAGTCATTTCCTGTAATGCCAGGCAAACAATGAAATAAAAGATATTATTACGCTTTTTTTCCCTAAAATAGATTCAAGCATAACAGGAAATGTCTGAATAATTAGTAAAACACTGTAATAACAAGGCAATTACGCTTTTTGCCGGCAATACATATACTGTCTAGTCATATCAGGGAATAACAGAGTTTAGTTTTTTGACCCCGGGCAAAAAATACTTTAATGTTAGATGAATATTTATCCTCGTTGGTAAACGAAAAGCAATTAAAAATCAGTTAATAGTTAAATTAGCAAGGTCGCATTGGGAAAAATTTGTTATATATTTAAAAAAAAAACGCTATAGCAAAAAAACCAACCGAGGGTATGAAATTTTTCATGAGTAGGTTGTGTTTTTTAAAAAAAAAGAAAGGGGTTTCCCCCAAAAAATAAAACCTATGGATGGGAAAAGAGATTTTAAAAAAAAAAATGAAAAAAAATAAAAAAATATCAAAATTTCCGACCCTTTTTCGCTTGTAACTTGGGTCCTTATGGTAATAAAGAATTTTTCTTTTAATTATAGACCCCAGAACCTTTTCACTATTTAAAAAACTTTCTTTTAAATTAACTATTTTACAAAATTTTTTTTCATAAAAAAATGAAAAAATGTTTTTTTATATACGTTTTCTACAAAATTAAGTTAAAAGTATCACCAGTCTGGTTTTACATTAATTATTTTACTAGAAAATTTCCCAAGATAAACAAATACGTTTTTAGCCCCCGGGACCATTTTGGGATTTACTACCGGAGGAAATTGAAACCTCCTGATCGTTTTGTGCTTAATCCCCCCATTTTCTTTTATACCAATCATCCCATTAGTTGTGTCCTTTTTAAAAATCTGTAAACCCCCGGGAGACTGGCTGGTCAATATATGCCTATGGACTCATTTTCGGTTTTGCCCATATAATGCCTGTCTTTTGTGATTCAACTTTTTAAAATTTTGCACATATACATTGGTTCTTCGCAAAGATTCAGCAATTTTATTCTGAATTTGTGACGCTCGCCCTGCCGATGCCGGCGACTCGGGGCTTGTGCAGGTAATTGGTTGCTAATGCTACATTTTTATTTTAACCTTTAACAATATTTTTAAAACCCTTTAATTTTTTTTTTTATTTGTGTCAATCTGAAAATATCTTGTTCAATAGTATAAGTTAAAAATATTGTTGGTTTAAGGATGTAATATATATATATATATATATATATATATATATATATATATATATATATATATATATATATATATATATATATATATATATATATATATATATATATATATAAAAACACATATATATATATATATATATATATATATATATATATATATATATATATATATATATATATATATATATATATATATATATATATATAAATATTTTTTTTTCTTGAACCTTTTTATAATATATTTATTTGTTTCTTTTTTTGTTGGGTTTAGGTTCACCATATTAAACAACAAGTTGGTTAAATGACGTTTCGCCCCTATTTTGGGGTCATTTTAAAATTTTTTTATTCATTCTAAAAATCACATAAAAATTTTAAAAAAATTGACGTTATACAAAAATTACATATATAAACTCACAAAACACTTAACAAATATTGGTTACTTTTTAAAAAAAACAATAACAATCTAAAATTAATAAAATTGAAAAAAAAACGATGGTTAATTATAAACAATTAATATCAACCAGAATTTTCTGGGCACCCGTACCTTAAAATTTTTATCAAAAAAAAAAAAATTTGGTTTTTGGTTTAAAAGGGAATTTTTTTTTGTGGTTTTTTAATTTTTGTTTTTTAAACCCGTTTTTGGTTTTTGGGGCATTTTTTTTTTTAAAAATTTTTTTTTTTAGGTTTTTATTTTTTTTTTTTTTCCAACAATGTATTTTAAAACTTTTCAAATAAAGGTTTGTTTTGGTGTTTTTTAAGGGGGGGGCAAACTACTATGTTATGTTTGTTAAGAATACTTTAATTTTTTCTGATAATTTTTTTTGGTAAGGGTAGTGGCACATATTTGTTTTGGTTTTGTTCAATTTTAATATTGTTTAGTTAAATTGTTATAAAATTTTGTAAGTTCTTTTTTTATTATATTATTTATCTTTTTTTCCCTTAAAATTGTTTTGCATTAAGTTTTTCCCTAACTTTATTAAGAGCCCTTGGTCTAAATTCGGGAGAAGTTAAGGTGATGGCACGGTCTGTTAGACCAATGATAACACTTTTTTTTTTGCGATTTGGAATGGTGTGAGTAAAAATTTAAAAATTCTTGACCAAGTTGGTTTTGTATACCATTCGGTGAGTAATTTGTTGTTATTTCTTATAAGCGTCATATCAAAAAAGTTAATTGTTTGTTACTTTCTAATTCCGATGTAAATTGCAACTTGGGGTGAAATTTATTAAATTCGTTGAGAATTTCGTTCGTTTTGTCGTTGGGGAAAAGCAACTAAGCAGTCATCGACAAATCTTTTAAAAAAGTTATTTTAAAAATTTAACCTTTCCAGTACATTTTCTTCTAGGAACTCCATAACCAACTGAGCAACTACGGAAGAGATTGGAGACCCCAGGCGCATCCCTCTAGTTGTTTATAGAATACATTCTTGTACTAAAAATAATTTGTGTTTAGAGTTAATTGACAGCTTCTAAAAATTTTTTTTGGGAAGTAAAAATTATGTTCTTTCAAATCATTCCATCTTGCTCTTATTGCTACCGGGCCCAAATCTTTTGGAATGTTAGTATATAATGAGACTACGTCTAGAGAAAGAAGTTTATAATGTTTAGGGATTTCTATACTGTCTATAAATTTTTTAAAGGTAAACGAGTCTTTAATAAAATGATTATTCTTACCGGTAATGTTAGATATACAATTTGCTAAATATTTTGAAAGTTTAAATACTTGGGTGATTGTACACTGGAGACTATTGGTCTAAGAGGGATATTCTGTTTATGAATTTTAGGCAAACCATATATTTTTGGAAAACGGCGTTATGAATGGTTGTTTTTTTGAAAATCGGTATCAGTTATTTCTCTAGCGTTTAGTAATTTTTTAATAAACGTGTTGTTTTTTTTTTTGGTATAAAATCAGTAGGGTCACCGTTTTTTTTTTTATACGTATTTTCATCTTTTTAATAAGGATTGCATTTTTGACTCATATTCTGTTGTGTTCATTATAACGGTTTTATTACTCTTGTCAGGTTTTTTAGCACTGTTATTTGAGGATTTTCTTTTTTTAAATTTTTTAAACGCGGTTTAAGTTTTTTTTTTAATTTTTTCCCTGTAACGGGTTTGTTTTTTTATTTTTATGTCTGATTTTTTTATTTTATGGTTGGTTATTACGTTGGTAATTTGGGCTCTTATTGTATCTTTTATGTGATTTGGTTTGTTTTTTATTATGGATTCAACAGAAGCAATGTATTCAGTAACAGGTAAGTCATTCTCATTTTGTAAATCTATTGCAAAAAATTTGGCCCTAAAGATAGTATTTTAGCGACTTCATTTGGTATCTGTGTGTCAGAAATGTTCTCTAACCAATTAATTTGGTGAAAATGACCCAAACTAGGGTCAAAAAGTCATTTAACTAACTTGTTGTTTAATATTTGAACCTAAAAAACAAAAAAAACAAAAAATATATATATATATATATATATATATATATATATATATATATATATATATATATATATATATATAGAAATATATATAGAAAAAATGATTTCCAAAAACAACTCTGCATCACTTTCCTTTTGAAACAATTGGGGATTCCCCGGTTTTCATTTGTGATTTGGCAAAAATTTTAAAATTTTTTTAGGTCTGTTGTCGAAAAATTTTATAGGAATTTGTTTTTAAAAATTTTAATTTTAGGCTATTTTAAAATTTTGGGGCCCTTGGGGGGTAAAAAAAAAGGCCTTTTTTTTTTTTCCCTAAAAATATTTTTTCGTTTGAATAATTTTTCTTTTTTTAATTTAAAAACAAGGGGTTTTTTGACCTAAGCCAATGTTTTGACACAATTTGTTTTTTCTTTAAATAAATTATCCCTTTTTTTCCCAATAAAAAATTTAAAAAAAAGGTAAATTTTTCCCCCAGTTGTCGCATAGGCATTTTTTTTAAAACCTAACTGTAATTTAAATATTAATGTTTTATTTAAAAATTAAAAATTATTAAATTGAATGGTTTAAATGGTAAAAATTAATATTTGAAAAATTCCCACTTACGGTTTTTTTTAAAAAAAGCTTATGCGACAACCTCGGGCCAAAAAAACCATTTTTTTTTAAATTTTTTGGAAAAAAAAGGGCTAACTTAATGGAAAAAAAAAGCCAAAAAAATTAGTTTAGTTGTGGGAAAAACTGTTTTTTAAAAAATAAAGAAAAATTTTTCAAAAAAAAAATATTTTTATGGAAAAAAAATCCAAATTTTTGTTTTTTCCCAAAAGGCTCGGAAAATTTCACACATAGCCATAGTAAATTTAAAATTTCCGAAAAATTATCCTTATAAAAGTTTGGGTATTTTTACATAAAGGGGGAAATTTTTGGGCAACCGACCTAATAAAATTCAAATTTACTGCCAAAAAACAAATGACAATCAGAACTTTTTAAAAGGGTTTTAAAATGATCGGGGTTAAACTGCGAAATCCTTTTTTTTAAACTCATATTAAAAAATTTTTTCCCCTATGTCCAAAACTTTTTGGCGGTCACTGTATATATGTTTTTTATATATATATATATATATATATATATATATATATATATATATATATATATATATATATATATATATATATATATATATATATATATATATATATATATATATATATATATATATATATATATATATATATATATATATTAAATGCTTTCAAAATATTTTTTTAAAGGGTTTTTTTTTACTTATTTGTATTCACATAAAAAGGACCCATAAATAAGTTATTCATTGTTTTAAAAACCCCTTTTATGTAGGGGTACAATTTTTTTTAAAAAAGAAAATAGCTTTGTAAAATAAACTCCTCGGGGATGCAAAACTTAATAGACTTACTTTGTTAAAAAAACTTTTAAAATAAAAAAAGGGTTTAAACTCTTTTTTAAAAAAAGGTTTTTTTTGCTCACTTAAGCATCTACAAAACATTTGCCCATAAAATAATTTTTCACGATTTATTTTTAATCATGTTTATTTATTTGTCTTTTTTTAAAACAAGGCAAACGCAAAGTTGTAGTCCTATATTTTAAATATAAATACTGTATGTCATATTTTTTTCAACCTTTTAATTGTAATCAAAAACTATCTCTCTTCAGGTTCGGAAGTTGGGTTTTTTGTACTACGCTCAGAAATGCCATGCACACAAGGTCAGTACTTAAGTTCTTAGATTTAACCCTTGGGAAATAAATGTCAGTACTTTTGATATCGTTCTGAACCGGGAAAATTTTGATTTTCAGTATAAGTGTCAAAATATTTCTTAATTGTTATAATTATAATAAAACACGGGTAAAAAATAATTTGTTGTTAATTGTCTATAAATACGAAAATTGGCGGCGAGATTAAAGTTGGGGCAAAAAAAAAACCCAATAAGAATTCACGAGGGCACCGTGAAAAAATTTTAAAAAACCCGGGGCCCAAATGGAATTGTTGAACGAATTGAAGAAAATTTTACTTAAAAGAAAATGCGAGGATCATTTATAAAAAAGGGTTTAAAAAATATTTTTATAGTCAACAACATTACAGCCGATAACTTAAAAACCCGCAACTCACAAACTTCAAAAAAGGGAAATTTTAAAATTTTTCCAAAAAAAATCCTAAAAAGAAATTTTGCGAAATAACTTAAAATTTTTTAGGCAACAGTATTGCCCCTAAGTATCTGTGTTCCGTGAAAGAAGAAAAATTTTTTTAAGGCCGAAAAAAAGAAAAAATTGGCCATTAAATGCGAATTTGGTATACAATTGTGCGAAATTTTAAAAGATCAATTTGTGCCCGGATTGAATACGAGGAGGATATTGGATGGCTCTATAAAAAAAGGGGCAAAATTTTCCCAAAATTGCAAAAATCATAAAATTGGGCCCCTAAAAAAGAATCCGCCCTTGGAATGGACTCATCCGAAGCAAACAAAAAATTACGTGGAAAAACGAGGCAAAAACATTGGCAACATGGTTGGAACTCCCATCATTACGCCAAAAAAAGTAGTTACAGCCCTCACGTTTTTACCACACACAAAAAAAATGAAAAACGCACTGGCGCGCGCCAACTCCCCAGTGTGACTTTTTAAACCCAAAACACCCCGTATGGTGTTGTATATTTTAATTCTACCGAGGTAATTGACTATGTATATTGGTATCCCCAAAAAGTTAAAAGTTTTTGAAGTTATAACCAGTTTAAAATGGGCATTTTTAAACTTTAAAAAAACGAAAAGATAAAAGAAAAATGTTTTTTTTTATTACTGTCAATTTTTTAAAAAGCTGTGAAATGATTTAAAAGGACGGGGTGGACCATACGGTACCAATTATGTACCACTCATAGTTGGCACCACCCTTTTAAAAAAAAAAAAATTAAAATTTTTATACTCTACCCTACACCGCTTTTTATTTAGTAATAAAAACAAAAAAATTTCCCGGGTTTTTTAAACTGTTATAATTCCAAACCTTCTAATTTTAAATATGGGAATATAAACAAAAAAGGGTTTTAAAATTTTTTTTGAAAGAACCCAAAATTTACGCAACAACACATGGGGTATACCACTTAAAAAAAAAAATGTTTGTAGCAAAAATTGGCTCTGGAAAATCAACAACTCTGTATAGAAAAAAATAAAAAAAAAAAACATTTTACCAAACAACTTTTTCAAATATTTTTTGTTGTATCTTTTATAGATTTTAAAAAAACCCTAATGTTTCATATTATAAGGGACCCCCTGTACATAAATACACAAAATAAATGTGCTTTTATCCATTAAGTAATGCGATTTGGGGCCCTTTTTTTCTAAATTTTCCTCGGGGTGAATTTGTCAAACTCGTACTCGATTAAAAAAAAAGGTATTCAAAGTCTCTACACACTCGGGGTTATCAAGTCAACTCGGCGCATCAAGTTGATTCTGTTGCCACTAGATGTAACACCCTTTTTTATTTTCCTTATTTATGCTGCGTCGGTAAAAAACCAAGGCTGACAATAAGGGTATTTATTAGAATTACTAAAACAAATCTTACTCGAATTGCAAACCTGCAACTCGAGTAAGATTTCACTCGAATATAACTCGAGTAAGGTAAAAAAAAATTTCTCGAGTGACTCGGGTCACAAAATCCTATTCGAGTCGAATTACTATTATTTATACTCATTTGAGTTCCCTGGCCGATAATAAGAATGTATTTTATTGCCATTGGAAAAAAAATAAAAAAGGGTTTCCCCCCCATCTAAAACGGGATATTTTAAATCAACACTTATTTGATGATAGATGCCATTTTATCTGCAACACGTGACTCAATAACAGCCAACTAAACCCCTTTTGCATTTTGAAACACCAATGCCTTACCGTTAAAAGGGGCTTTTAAAAAAAACGTTATAAGAGTGTACATGGGGAAAATTTTGTTATATGTTTGCAATTTTTTTTCAAAAAAATATGTAAAATCAGAACTGTTTTAAAAAATGATCCAACCTGGGAAAAAGTCAGCCGTCAAACAAAAGGATTTGTGACGGTTTCATCAATGCCTGTCGATATTCTGCGAAGAGTTATGCAAACCTTTTGGGTTCGACTCCCGCAATGCATTATTGTCATTGGCATCCAAAAAAAATTTTTTTTACACTGCACTACACTTTTTCTGCCTAATAAAATTATTTTTAAAAAAACTTTCCCGTTTCATTGGTTGATCCGGGGAATATTTAATTCAAATATAACTTTTGGGTAATTTCTTTTTTTCACTTTTAACTGACGCATTTTTTCTGTTTTAATAACCATTTTAAGAATAAAAAAACAAAAATATAGCTACATAAAAATAAAAACCGGACATAAAAAACAGTTTACTGAAGATACAATTTTTACAGAAATCAATAATGGATCCTTTTTATTAATTGCTTTTTACTTTTTCTATATGGTTAAGATTATAAATTAACACTTTAAAAAAAACGAAAAGCTCATTTTTATCCATTAAGCTATAATTTTGTTCCTTTTTTAAGATCCCGTTTAAATTTAAAATAGACAAAAATTATTCCATTATAATTCAACGTCGGAAAATAAAAAAAATTTTTAAATTAAAAAATTTTCCCCCAAAAATTTGCATATTTATTATAAAATTATGCGACATTGTTCGAATAGTAAAAAAAAAAAAAAACAATTTTTGAAACTTTTCTACAAGATAAAATTATTTTTATATTAATTTTATTATAAATTGAGTTCGTATTATGTCGGGGTGGGCTCAATTGAAGCCTTTAATGGGAAACTCATGTTTTTATATGTTTTTTACAAATGCCCTTTTATGCAAGGCAAAAATTTTAAGACAAACTTCCCGGTGAAAACAGCAATGCACTATCTTTCCTGGTATTACAACTCTGGGTGAGTCTTAGCCGCATCCACTATTGCTCCCCGGGCCCCCTACGATGTTGTGCTTCCCTTGCCCGCGGACCCCCCATCTTAAAAAAATCTCCTGCGACAGCATCCTTTTATTTTTTTGTGGGTCTACCTATTGATTATCAATCTGTGCTCTTCTGATCTTACTAAATGACCTGCCCATCTTATTTGGTTAGCTTTTTTTGTGTCTGACTATGTTTTCCTGTCATACATTGCCGCCAATTTTGCATTTTTGGCGTCTTTTTTTTACACTCCTGTTGTTTCATCTTTATTGGGTCCAAATATCATTCGGGAAATTTTCTTCCAAACACAAAAACTAATTTATTTTCCGTTGATTAAGGGTTCAGATTTCGCTGCCAAAGTAACTACCGGGCGAATTAACTTTAACAGTGTAGATTTTAATAATGTTGTGAGAGAGTATAACGCCCTATTTCCCCCGCCATTATTCGTGCTGAGACATTTTTTTCCCTCGATTGTCATCCGTGATTACCGCTTCTAGGTGTTTAAATTCCTTAACCATTTTAAAGTTGAACCATAAAGGGGTTATTTCTCCCCTGATTGGGGCTTTGGATTCTTTGTAACTACCATGTTTTTTTGTATTTTCTTTGTTTACTCGTAGGCCCGGGTTTACCTCAATACGCTACCCTGCGTCGATTTTTTTTTTCTTGCGTTTTCTTTAGTTTTTTTTTTTTTTTTTTGTTTTTTTTTGAAAAAACATTTTTACAGCAGCTTTTTATACAGGTTGCAGAGATGCTTTTCTTTTTTTTTTCTATTTATTTTTACCTTGTATATCTTTGCAGTTTTATAATGGTCAAAAAATAATTTTTGTAAAAATGTATTACACTTTTCTTCTTTGGGGCCCGTTTCTGAAATAAATATTATGTTATTTATTATGCATATTGGGTACTGCAATAACGTAAAACGTACCACATCAATAAAGATTACACATTAAAAAAGAAATTTTTTAACAAATTTAAAAACAACCAATAAAACAACTAAGTTATTTTTATAAACAAATTAAATTACCTGTTATTTTCATGTCATTTGAACTGTCTGAACCTTGAGCTTTGCTTTCCC
Source organism: Listronotus oregonensis (assembly GCA_019359885.1). Lineage (NCBI taxonomy): Eukaryota > Metazoa > Arthropoda > Insecta > Coleoptera > Curculionidae > Listronotus > Listronotus oregonensis. The sequence goes on from JAHBCN010020166.1 coordinate 12,968, forward strand.
TCCTTTTAATTATTTCTATATAATAGAAATAGAATTAAATGTTTTAGTAAAGGCTTTTTCCCAGTTCGTTTCTTAAATTATGTTTTTTGACAAATATTAAATTTTAGTTTTCTTCATAAGAAGATATCCATCGGTGGGCCCAGCGACTTAGCCGGCCAATAAATTGGCCCCCCGGTTTCGTTTTAAGTTGTCGATGTCGTCCAAATCTTGTTTTAAAAAAAATTAGTAATGATTTTGGGGTTACGTGGCGGTGCACCATGTTGTTGATGAAAGTTAAAACTCTATTGGTCAATGGCAAACTATTCATCAATGGCTCAATAAATTGTTTCAAGTTTTCCAAAATAGCCCCGGGAAAATTGGGAACATAAAAGAGGGTTAGGTCAAAAAACCTTTTTTGTTTTTTAAAGTTGTAAAAATTTTTTAAAGATTGTGTTTAATTTTATAAAATATTTAATAAAGGGTTTTGCCGTTTTTCAGGATACATATGGTAAAAAAAGTTGTTTTCAAAAACTGTATAAAACAATACAACATATTATTTTTTTCCCCTTATTTTTATACATTTTAAAAGTTAAAATAACAATTTGGGATGATAATTCAATACGTTCGCCATTCTAACAGCCCGAAACTTGAAAAAGGTAACTTATTTAGCCGATAGCAGAGTTTGTCGGCAACTACTTATGGTATGGAGGCGTACCGATTTCGTTTTCTCATACGGTAGGTTTTCAAAATTATTTGTTTTGATTTCTTGATAGCTCAGCCCTTTTTTGCTTTGGTTATAGTTTTTTTAAAATTGTCCCTTACAGTCGAGAATTACATTAATTGTCAATTTATTTTTATTTTATTAACTTTTTTAAATTGGGTTTTTTATTTAAAGTGTACTGAAATTTATTAAGTATTTTGTTTTGAGTGTTATAACGTTTTATTTTCGGGAGTTTAACAACAGGCTATTGTTCTGACAAAACATAGTGAGTAATTTAAATCTACGCAAAAAAAAAGATATCATTTATATCATAATTGGTATTTTTTTAAAGGGGTTTTGATATATAAGTTTTCATTTACTATTTTAAAAGTAATCTTAACAAATGCATGCGATATAAAAAAATCAAGATGATTTTTCTTGAGGTGCCCCCCTAAAACATAAAACCCGAATTGTATTGAGTAGTCCCCGTGGTTTTTGAAAATTTTTTTGTGATGGTTTTTGTCTTTTCAAAAACTGACACATATTTACTTTTTTCCGGGCCTACTTTGTACCTGATAACAATAATAAATAACCGAATAAGCAATTTATCTGAGAAATGACTTAAAAGAATTTTAAATTGTAAAACATTTTTAAAAAGGTAATTTTTTGTACATTTTAAAACTGTGCAAATATACAAGGTGTCCCATTAAAAAAAAAAAAAAATCAAAAATGCGTCATTTTAGAAAAAAAACGAACAACAACCTATATGTTTTATATCTGCAATTTTCATGAAAAATTTAAAAATATTATAAAATAAAAAAGTATAATGGTTTGACAAACGCGCTGTAGCAAGTAAAAGACGCAAGATAGCGAATTGCGATTTTCACAAGTAAGTTTGGCTTTAAATTGGAGCCTAGCAAACAAAGGTCAATTTTTGTGTAAAACATACAGAAACAGATTTTTTTTATCAAAACTTTTAAATTTGGCCCACCCTGTACATATTTATATTCTTTGAATAATATGGAGCGGATATTACACAAAGTTTTTTTTTAGCAATTGGCGTGACATAATTCTTCATACCCTAATTTCCATGTACACAAAAATAGTAACTGGTTTTGGGGGTATCAAATTTTAAATGTTAACAAAAAAATATATAAATTAGGGTTAATCATTATTAATAATAAATTTTTTATTTTCTTAATAGCTATGATACAAAATAAACATTTAGATGTATACCTACATATTTTAAGCCAAAGCTTAGGTTTTTAAAGGGTCAAATTTCGCGGAGCTAAAAAAAAAATTGGCAGAAATATAATTTTTTTTAAAGCCCTTTGCTCAAAACAACCCCCCTTTTTGGGATTTAATAGGCGTCTAATGAGCGCTCCCCAAAAAAAATATTAATATCCCAACACAAAAAAAATTTTAAAACGTTTTATATGCAATAAAAAAAAATTTTTATTTACTCTTAAAAAAAATTTCTCTTTTAAATGCTGTTTTTAAAAAAACCTTTTGTTTATCTTAATACAAATCCCAAAAACTACGGCTTATAATTTGCGATGCCCAAAGATAATAAAACTGGCTTCGTCCCTTTTTTTTCCGCT